>OX451375.1:11802500-12020318 GCA_949629185.1 Apamea crenata | reverse complement strand
TTTGGCAATATTAATTGAAATTCTTTGTACGAAGCTTTTTGTAGAGACAATTGATTAATGAAACAAAAAAAAGTGGGTACTAAGTAGGTTAATTATTTTGTCTTCAAATAGCGGGTACAGTCGGCAAAATAGGTATACGGAGTACACACGTATAAATGTACAGGCTAGAAGCAACTATAAGTACCTTTTCGTCGATGTCGTGCATGTGCTCATTAAATAGAGAAGAGGAGATTACCTAATCTTTTATTTTACAATGAAAAATATACATAACTTTAAGCTAACACAGTCTGTAAATCATAATAATAATGTGGACAAGCTCCTGGACACCGCACGCATAGTGGGGAGGTTCCGCTCTCTAGAGCCCTGTCCACCGGCAGCTTGAACATGATGCCAATGGCTACCATGTTTTTATAAAAATATTTAGGAAATTTAAAAATATATATTGAAAATACAAACAAAGGAAACAATAATATGTACAAGTATAAAAAGAGCGGGAAGAGCTAAAAAGGCACAAACAAAAAAAATTAAGTACCCAATTTTGTAGGTTTTTTTTTTGTTGACTGCGCCTGCCTACTTAATATTATCATAGAAAAATAGTTATATAATTTATACAGTATCAAAATAAATAATAATTTATTATCTTACTATGGCTTGTAATGTTAAGACATGTATGCTAAATATATTTTCATGTTTCCACTAACTGCTTGTATCGCACTATCATATTTTATTTTTATTGGATTTTTCTGCACGGGTATTTTAAATGCTTATCTATGAATTGTGTTTTATGATATATGGAAAAATATAACTTATTTATGAAAGTAGATATAGAATAACTTTACCTGTCAAAATGCAAAGAATAATAAAAAAAAAATATTTTCTTGCAGAATAATAAAATTGAAAAATATTATATCAAACACGATAAGAACATTAAATCAAATAAAATGCTTGCAGAGAGCATTCATAAATATTCAAAGTAATGGGACAGGTAAAGTTAACTTTTGACTGACTCTTCAGTTTTTATAAGAAATGGTTATTGTAAGAAATTATTTTTAAATTAAATGTTACAAGCGTTTAATAAATTTATCGAACTCAAACAATAGTATTTTAATGTAAGGGCCAAAAACTTAAAGACTATTTAGGTCCTACACCAAAAACATTACTTATCGGATATTAAAAATCAAACAAATAACAAACATTAAACAAATATTTTTGCTCCTTTGTACATCAAATAAATAAATAAAATTACCTATTCAGGGACAAGAAATGAATATCGAAATTAAGTTCAGTTTTTTAAACACGTAGCACCATTTTTAAGCAATTTATATTTACCTAGATCTTACACACCAAAAACCTTTGATAAAATACAGGGTGCCGTCAAGGGGGTGATTCTAGACGTATTTTACAACTTTCGCTATTAACCCGAATGATAAAAAAGGCAAAAATTCAAACATGCATCAAAATAGTCTGTCTGGTGTTGCATAGGAATTAGTTTCTTTTCGTCAACCTGTTTATTAAATCGAAACCAAAACAAAATATACTATAAAAAAAAACAAAGAAAAAGCATTCCTATTGAGCAGAATAAAGAGTGGGTGGATACTGTACCAAAAGATGCTGACCAACATCTAATACATGGACAGACGAGCCATTAGCACTGCCTCCAAATTGGGCTCGACCCACTTTCTATTCGCTAAAATATTTAAGTCCCATCTATTACATAAAAACAATAGACTTGGATGCTCTGGTTATGAGGACCATCTGTCATGTTCAACGAGCTTGAAAAACGAGCAGCATTTTATTTGATTAATTGTTTTTTTAAAGCAATTTAAATTAAATAAAAACTACAATGTATAGCAAAAAATATGAAAATGCTGCCTACAAAAGGTTATCTTTTGTATCTACCTACTTTTTTATGTATTTACTCAATTAATAAAAATAATGAAAAAGATGCTTCTAAACTTTTCTTTTTAATAAGGTCTAATAAAATTACCACGTATAAAAATTATAAATTATGATTTAAAAAGTAGTATAAATTATAAGATTAAAATTATTATAAATTATAGTATAAAAGTTAGTACAAATAATACGAGTAATATAAATTAAAGTATAAAAATGAATATAAAATATAATTTATTTTTTATCAATTCAATGAAAGTCTACTTTTTAAAATAAATTATTCATAGTAGGGAGGGAGGGAGGTATACAAAAAATAATTTCACTAACAACCAAAGGATTATGCATATGCTCGTCTATGAGGCGGAAAATAAGGGAAAATTATTAAAAACGGTCGATTATAATCAGATCATAAATTAGACTGTTACCATAATTTATACACTGCAGATAAGATGTAGGTATACTCGTATCTAATTAATAGTAATAAAATATAACGTGTCATTTAACTTTACGCATAACATCTCAATGAAGAATTTTAATGATCTACAGGAAATTACGTATCATAAACGTCTGCATGATTTAATATTATTTGCAGGGCATAATAGTGTAGTATGTAGGTTGATTGCATAACAAATAAATAATGGAGAAAGCGACGCATTATTATTAGAATTCCACCTATTATTTTTGTAGATAGACTCTTCTGTTGCATAACCATCCGTAGTTTTTCTGTTAGCTTTGTAGATATCATGATCATAATCTTTCTTGTTTTCAGTCCTATCCTGGCCATTGCTGAGCATCACACCGTCACTCGTCACGACGGTACCGCCTACGGCCAGTGCCTCACACAAGCTGTCACCTTCTGGCAAATCACGTTCTTCATCGCCATGATCATCCTTCTTTACGTACTACCTCTAATCATCCTCATAGTATTATACAGCGTTATAGCCAAAAACTTAATCACTGCAGCTTCGAAAGTTGTTATGAACAAAACTGTGGACCCTTACAACACGAGAGCTCGAAAGCAGGTTATTCTGATGCTTGGGACTGTTGTGTTATGTTTCTTTTTATGCCTCATGCCTTATAGAGCTCTCACGCTATGGATAATAATAACACCACCAGAATTCTACGAAGATTTCAGCCCAGAGAAATGGTATAACATTCTCTACTTCGCCAGAGTCATGCTCTATATAAACTCGGCGATCAATCCTATACTATACAACTTAATGTCTTCAAAATTCCGGATCGGATTCTGCAAGGTCTGCATATGTTATAAGAGAAAGCTAGAAGATAAGACGAGGCGAGCTCAGAGGACGATTACAAATGGATCGACGACGAGCAGCAGCTTGACGCGAACGACGAACAGTTTGAAGAAACTGTTCAGCCAGAGAAGCAGCATTGACCGCACAGACACAGAGTCGGAAACTAAAGATGAAATAGAAAAGGGTCTATTTGATCGAATATTTCCCAATAGAACATTTGTGAGACAGCAATCGGCGCCTGTTTGTTCGAATACAAAGCCGGTCATAAACAGGATGAGGAGCGAAGGGAACATTGAGATATCCGAAGTGGTTGACGTCGAACATAAAATTGATCGCGAAGATTGTAGGGGAGGTGGTGCTGGCAAGTACATCGGTCATTCCAATAGTAAAAATATTAGGTCAGACAGTGAGGTTGATAATTTGGGTCGAAGCCACTCTTTGAGACGTAGCGTTTTAATAAACAGTGCCAAAGCTAGGAGCATGGATTGTGAAAAGAAATTCGTGTCGTACCAAAAGATAAAAGTCGACTGTGTGGTCGCTTTTCAGAAGTCTAAAAGTGTTGATTATGAATTTCCTGAAAGTTTTGTATGATGTTTTTTGTATGTCACAGGGATGTTGTTTGTTCTTTGTAGTTTTACGCTTGAGTCGGCGTGTGTAGACTATTTTTGTCGAAGGGCATTATACTGTAGCAACTTTAGGAATCATAATAATTATGCTTTACAAAATACTGAAAAAAGTCAAGAAAACATATACCAGAGGGGTTATTGCGTAACATACATAAAATGACAATTGGTCGCAATGGGTTTCATTTTGACAGTTCATATAAAGTCTATTCAAACTAATGTTTCAAATTGATGTTATTTCAAGTTAAACAAATATCAACTTTACTGTAATGGTTATTAAGTTGATTTCAGAGTGACTAGCACTATTGGAAAAGTTATAAAAATGTTTGAAGTTATAGCGTAAACTGAACTTTATTGTGTAGGAATTAAAGTTATTTTTCCATAAACTCATATTTGTTTTGCCATTTTAGGCAGATTACATTCATTGCGTTATTTACATTGTTGACAAGACGATTTTTTCAAACCTATAAAGCAATGGATTAGCAATATCCTTCAAAACTCTCGAATTGTGACTGAAAGTGTGTTACACAATTCGGGTTCTGAAAGAATAAATTGTAAATTTTGCAAGAAAATTGATATTTTTAGTAGTAAAGTGTTCCTTTATGTGTTATAAAGTTTACTGACACCTAATAAAGTATTCTTGCGACACAGGTGTACGTGTTAAAATGCCAATGCTTTTACTGAATTACTGTTATTTCTTAAGATAATGCTTCTAAATGGAGGAATTATGATGATGTACAAATTATGGAGTAGGTAATTTATATTCTATAAACAATCTGTATATTCTGCTTTCGTCTGAATTTTTATATAATTTTTATATTTTGTTACCACTAGAAAACAATAAGGATTTTTTTATTTTATTAATTTGACTATCTTAAATTGTGTGTATATTCAAATCACAACTGTCACTCGTTGTAAGTTGCTTGAAATGGCTATAATACGTTAGTATAATAAATTAACTCCGTGTGTCTATTTGATGAACAATTTATTTCCCTGGCTTTACTTGTCAGAATGCACAATATTTATTTTCCTATTGTGTTGAAAACCCTATTACTTTATTCATTTATTTATCCAATATGTTTCATTTTGTTTCAATTTAGCACATTATGTTTTTTTTTAATGCTGCAATCAAAGCTAGGTACGCAATTGCATAGTATGTATAGCGGCTTGTTATTAAAGCATTTAGTAAACCTAGCTCCTATAACTTAAAAGAACCAATCTTGTCATACCTGCCGGTAGAAAGTAATTTAGCTCTAATTTATACAAGGTCAAATTAAATTATACAGCGAAACTCCGCTGACGTGATGTGTTTCGAGATCTAAACATGATTTATAACAAACAGAAAAAAACTTGTTTTTTGGGTAAACGACGTTTTCTTGAATTATCAGTTTAAAAATCAGTATGTTAACCACAGACTTGATGGGTATCGATTCCTAAACACGAAGAATAAAAAGTGCTAATTTTCTATAATCATACTAGACTTCAAGTACTTAACTACACTACCGGTCGTTGAAGGGGCTTTTTTTGTTTTACCGTTTAATCGAGTCCGTGGCTTAGGCCCCCAGTGGTCGAGGCACCTGTGGCCGACGCCCCCGATTCGATTACATTTGCGTTACCACTTCAAACATTTTTATAACTTTTTCAATAGTGCTAGTCACTCTGAAATCAACTTAATTTTAGTTAATATAAAGTTAATATTTGTTCAACTAGAAATAATCAATATGAAACATAAATAATAGACCCAATTGTAGACATCGATACCCATCACATCTGCGGAGTTTCGCTAGCTAATTTTATTTGACCTTGTATACCTATTAATAAGTAGATAGGTACAGTACCTAGTCGACAATATGGCATATTGAGTTTTACGAAGATCGTCTCGCCTGGGCTTGAAATACCGATATTTTCGGGAACCGGTACCATAGGCATTGGTGTGATACCTGTATGTATTAATATTTCTAATGAGTATCGGTACTGTACCGGTATCAAAACCGGTACCAAACCAATATTTCCGTGACAGTGTGAAAACAGATAATATAGTAAGTAAAAAGGATAGTTATTAGTCGTTAGTAAAATAACTTCAAGGTTGCCAACCGTACGTGGTAGGTACCTCGTGGAGATATGAGATTTGTGGTACACGCCGGGGACCTGAATTTTGTAACAATACTTGTTAAGTGGAGTACCTACCGATACCCGTCTAAATAAATATCAAAAGTAATTTATTCAATTTAGGCTGAGAATCAGCAATTTTGGAACGTCAAAATTACATAAAATAGCTACCGCTTGAGTTTTACGAAGATCGTCTCGCCTGTCTCACTCATACCCTGGGCTTGAAATACCGGTATTTTCGGGAACCGGTACCATTGGCATTGGTGTGATACCTACCTGTATGTATTGATATTTCTAATGAGTATCGGTACTGTACCGGTATCAAAACCGGTAAGTACCAAACCAATATTTCCGTGACAGTGTGAAAACAGATATAGTAAGTAAAAAGGATAGTTATTAGTCGTTAGTAAAATAACTTTAAGGTTGCGAACCGTACTTCCACGAGGTACCCACCTCGTGGAAATATGAGATTTGTGGTACTCGCCGGGGACCTGAATTTTGTACCAATACTTGTTAAGTGGAGTACCGATACCCCTGAAAATCAATATCAAAAGTCATTTATTCAAATCAGGCTGAGAATCAGCAATTTTGGAACGTCAAAATTACATAAAATAGCTACCTCGTCCCCACTTTCTAGTGCTTTCGCTGGGGAGAAGAACTGGCGCAACAAACTCTCCAGCAGCACACCTGTCTGGAACCGATACCCGTCTGGGTCCGGTACCGGTCTAGTACCGGTACCCGTCTGGAAACGGTACCCAGATACCGACATTGCAAGTACCACTAAGTACCGATACAGAACCTGTACCTTTGGTACCGGTTCCTCACCTTCCTGTTTGACAGTCTCCTTTTAAATGTCGATGTGCCATAATGGCCGGTACTATACTTAACTTTATAGATCTAGTTTGAAGAGTATATTATGACAATTGTATCTAAATGTTTGTCCCCTGTTATAAATGTGATTGAAAATGCCTATTTATTAAAATATTAAAGAAAATAAACGAGATATTAATATAATAAGTGCCAAAGTATATACGTGTTTTGTTATTTTACCTTTTTTACGAAATATCTGATAAATGATAAATGATTAAATGATAAATGTCTACTTTTACACAGCCAAAATCACTTGGTCTGGAAGCATGAAATACACAAGAGTTCCTTATAAAGAAGGTGAGCAGGAAGAAAGGATTTTTTGAAGCCGACCCTAACATAGTTGGGAAAAGGCTAGGCGGATGATGATGAATAATAACGATGATGATGAATAATAACGATGATGATGAATAATAATGATGATGATGAATAATAACGATGATGATGAATAATAACGATGATGATGAATAATAACGATGATGATGAATAATAATGATGATGATGAATAATAACGATGATGATGAATAATAACGATGATGATGAATAATAATGATGATGATGAATAATAACGATGATGATGAATAATAATGATGATGATGAATAATAACGATGATGATGAATAATAATGATGATGATGAATAATAATGATGATGATGAATAATAATGATGATGATGAATAATAACGATGATGATGAATAATAATGATGATGATGAATAATAATGATGATGATGAATAATAACGATGATGATGAATACTCGTAATAACGATCATGATGAATAATACGTTTTTTAAAAAAAAAAAAAAAAGAATACACTACACTAAATAAAAATTTTACTATTATGTATAAAACTTTGTTTATTTCTTAAAATAGTTGACTGATTATGGGACGAAAATTGTTGTCACATTACAAATCTATACACGCACACTCTAGCGCAGTAGGTGCTTCGTCCATTTTGGTTTATTTTGACTGTACAACGGAAGTGTAGCCGCAATTTACGTTGTTTTAATTATTTTTGGGATAAAAAATTACCTATATTAAAGATAACAGAAATCGATTCAGTAACCGATTCTGAAGAAACTACTTTCATAATGTGCATTAATTCAGTTACACATTTTATATGAATATTACATATTCTTTGTGTAAGAAATACGGCTTTCAATTCCCTTAATAATCTATTAAATTGTGTCACTTGGGGAAGTAGCCATAAAAAATTTCACCATCTTTTATTGAGCTGTAAAATATTTAATTTGTAGAGCAACTGTTACAAAGAGGGTGGAGGAGTATTCATTGCTTAAAATAAGTCATGAATAAAAGTCTGGACAATTGTACAACCTATTGGCTAGAGTTTCTTTTGAATTACTTGTTTCCAGAGAATAATAGTATAATATATAATGTTAGAAACGTAAAATTCTGTCTTAGATCTGTTATCATTTCACGCCTTAATGGGTGAACGGATTTCGATGTTGGAACACGGATAGACAATGACCCCATGTGTTAGGACATAGGATATTTTTTCTCTTCGTTGATTTTATTTTACTCAAATTCCATGTAAAAGTGACCATTATTTGCTTTTATTGTATCTTTGCAATGCCTTAAAATATATGAACCAAGGGTTGGGACTTGTGTCCTTAATACAAGTTATCCTGATAACTTAGCAAGGGTGCAAGTTACGACAACTTCTAGTGCTACAATATTCGCAGTTAAGACATAAGTATGTAACGTTAAATAGCTGTATTGTTGATACGAATAAATACTTTTTTTTTTTTTTTGGGATGGGATCATTTTCGGCCTACACGTGGGGGAAGTGACCGTAACGTAGTTGGGAAAAGGCAGATGATGATCATGTTGATGATGTGGGCGAAGACGCTGGCTTAAGCTAGTATACAATAATAGATGGATAACACAAGCATTAGGTTGCTTAGCTTGGGACAAATGGTGCTGTGTGAAATGTCCAGGGATATTATTATTATTATTATGGATTATCTTAACATGTATATATATAGCCTATAGCGCAGTCTCTTCAATTCATTATAGAGAGTGCCGATTAGGTTATCACATTAAATAGTACAGCGGTCATTACAGGTTGTTAGAAGTCTGTTAAAATAATAAAATTTTAATTAGCGTAAAAATTGTTATGAAATAAACCATCCTTGATAATAAGTCACTAGACACGCGTGAGGCAATGGTATCCAGAATTCAACACAAACTTTATGTTATTGTTACTAAGTAAACACAAATTAAGTTTAATGTTGTTAGGTAAATACTGAAACGAAAAAAAGGTCCCACGACTAAAATGTTAATTGTTATTAATTCTTTTAATTGTCTATGTTTAATATACGTTATGTAGAACACGTGGTTTCAATTCATGTGATAACCTAATCGCCACAATGTATACTCGGTCAGACTCGTCATCCATCATAATCAGCCCATAATGTTCCCACTGCTTGGACACAGGCCTCCTCTCTGTGAGAGGGATTGGCCGTAATCCAGCACGCGGAACAATGCGGGTCGGCAGATGTCACAAGTCTTCGAATTTTTGGTTCTAGGACATGCCGGTTTCCTTACGATGTTTTCCTTCACCATTTTGAGAGCAGTGGTGATGAAATAATTTACACAAAGTAAAGCGGCTGCCTGGGTTCGAACCCATGACAATCCGTAGGTCACGGCCATTGTCATTGGGCGACCACTGTTCTCATCATCCATCACCAGTTACTTACTCTTCAAAAGTCGTTGCCTACTTAACCTGGGGGTCTTAAGATTGTATTAAACACATAAGTATGTACGGTCACCAAAGGAGATAAGCCAGACCAGAGACGTTGAAAATTTAATTTAATAGAAAACAAACAGTTCATTTATCAAATTAAATTTTATTCAAAAGCATCCATCGGTTTCTTACTTAACTTCAACTACACCCGATGACCCTGATTAATTATCTCCTTTGGTTACTCCATTATAAGTTAAGACGAGAAACACTAAATTCTAATATGCTAAAACAATATGTGAACAACGTGAATGATGTACTTATTCTTAAACAATAAGCTCAAAAGCTAAGCTATATCGATAATTTATAGCTCATCTGGAAGATTTAGCAGACAATGCACGCTATCACAGCCTGTTAAGTTATGGCGAAGTTTAAGTTATTGCACATTGTGTTTTAACAATGGAGGATAGGGTTGCCACGAGATCGATGTGGAATTCTTATTTTTTCGATGAAACTTAACTTTTAACTTAAAAGTTAGGTTTGACTAAAGTTCAGCTACCTGTAAAATAATGTACATACCTATACAGTAATAAGTCTGTTGTATAATCAGTCGTTATTTTTTTTTTCTGAATTTAATACAGAAAAAAAACCGACTGATTTTCAAAAGATTATGTCAGAAGAGCGTAGTTTTATTAAGTTTTATTTTAACAAATATGTCAAACTGTCAATTATATTAAATTGGGTTCTGGCGCCTGATGACGCAATTTTTTTTTAAACAGGCTACTTAATTTATAGTTGACGAACGTCACCGAGGCAGGCCCAAGAAACGTAGGCGTTACGATTTGGACTCGTTCCTGACCGATTGGACAGAGAAGGCACAAGATAAGGAAAATTGGAGGGGGAATATAAATATGGGGGAGACATTTGCCCAGAAGTGGGACAAAATAGGTTAAAAAAAACGAAATAGTGGATCTGAAGTGGAAAAGTGAATACCTAAAATATTTAGGGCGCCCTGAATTAGGTACCTAATGCAACAAAAGAATATGTACGAGTACCGAGAATTACTTTATTTTGAATTTTACATGTACAGATGCCAGCACATCAAGCTACCCGAAACTGTCAAAATTTCCCAATCAACCTTAATGTTTTAGCGATAAAGTTGAAAATCTGTTAATTAAATTTGACGGATTGTAGTAGCTTGTTGAGCTGGCATCTGTACATTAAAGCTACTAGCAAAATAAACACTTGAGAAATCTAATGAAACCCTATTTCATCATCTACCCAAATATTTTACAGCTTCACCATCAAAGTCAGACTCCTCAAAGCTGCGACAACCCTTATAATGTGGGTGTTAAACATGAAGGCAGTCACTGAATTATACAATTTGTTTACCAAGTTAACCTTACGGCTGTTTGCAGAGGGTTCAAGGGTGTACACAAGCGCTCACATCATATATCACAGAATATATCCAGGACACCGACACATTATGTCAACTACAGGATCCTATGTGGGTCCTTCAGGAAGCAGTACCTACTTTGAAACCCATGTGAATGATGCACTACGCTTTTTCCCGTGAATAAATAAAGTGTACCTAAGTACAGACTTCCCAAGGAAAATATGCGCTTCGGGAATCATCGTCTGTTATCGGAAATACGAACACGCGATGATGAGATCTAATATAGAGCTGATACAACCATTGAAGTACTTGCCTATTTTGTATTACCTACTGACTACAAAAATAAAGAATAACAACTCTATGCAATTCTACAACACTTTTCTAAGCTTTTGAGTGTCAGATTACTATCTGCAACCGCAGGAGGTAATTCAACAGAAATATAACTTCATACAAATATGCTATGATCGGTGCGCTACTCAAAACAGCGCGGCAATACAAAACTTAGAAGCTTTATACCTCTGTGGAGAGTCAAGTACTCGGTGTCATGACATTCGTGCTAATTCGAAAACACGAAGATTACCGAAGCGCATACCTTTTCTGGTATGGATTTAAAATGCATTTCTCCTTAGATTTCTTGCACGTACTATGCTTTGGAATGGGCAAGCAGCTTCATCGTTCTGACTGACCGACCCCTTGACAATTCAAAAGTGCCTCTAATTGTTTCATCTACAAAATTAAGTTGGACCGATTTTTATGATTTATAATTTGTTGGATTTGTCTCCGCCACAAATAGCATAATAACTATTAAAGCATAATCAACCTATTATGTTCCCACTGCTGGGACACAGGCCTCCAGTCCTTCAGTCCTCTCTGTGAGAGGGAATGGTCCGTAATCCACCACGCGGGCCCAGTGCGGGTTGGTGGATGTCACATGTCTTCGAACTTTCGGTTCTAGACATGCCGGTTTCCTCACGATATTTTCCTTCACCGTTTTGAGAGCAGTGGTGACGAAATACATTACACAAAGTAAAATGCCAGTTTGGTTTCGAACCGACGACCGTACTCCTAAGTCGGAGCTGATACTGCTGGGTCACCACTGCTCCCGACATTAAAACATGGGGAAAATGCCACAGACAGACACGTCAAACTTAAAACACCCCGTCGTTTTTGGGTCGGGGGTTAATAATAATAATGAAGATTGATTCTGAGGCAGCACGTAGTTCTCCGGGTCGGCTCGTTTGAAATAAATGCTTTGAGTTGATTTGAGAATAAATATTCAATAAAGATTCAGAATGCCTGACCAAATATTGAATCCATATAAGAACTGACATACAATTAATTTTAGATGAGGGTCTGTGGTCTGTGCCAATTTTATGTCACAGATCTAAGACAAATACATTCACTAAAAATAGGAAAGCCACATTATACCCAGTGGGAAAAAAAACGATAAACTGAAACTTTTGGTTTTGGAAATATTTCAGTAGTATTAGCAGTTTGTTAATGGAATGCTATACGGTTAATAGTTGTTCAATGCAAATCAGAACTATATTTTTTTAATTCTGGCTGTGATTATAAAAATATGATACAATTTTGAGCTCAGCCTGACGACGTTATTAAATTGTAAGTAATAATAAATAAAACTAAAAAAATAATTAATTAAGATAAACAAATCAAGTATCTTGACTTGGCTCCTGAGGTTGTCGACATTTGGCATGTGGACTCAGCAATCATTGTGCCGATAGTCGTGACAGCCAATAGGTTAATAGCCAAGAGCCTCGACCTGACACCTGAGGAGGCTCTCGTTGGGCAGCTGGATCAAGGACTTGATTCAGAAAGCGGTACTTCTGACACGGCTCGCATAGTCAGGAAGTTCCTCTCTCTGAAGCCCTGACTGCCAGTAGCTTAGACCCTGTTCCCGATACCGGAGGGCTACTATTTTTATATACATTTT
This sequence comes from Apamea crenata, assembly GCA_949629185.1. Classification (NCBI taxonomy): domain Eukaryota; kingdom Metazoa; phylum Arthropoda; class Insecta; order Lepidoptera; family Noctuidae; genus Apamea; species Apamea crenata. Next base: position 12,007,520 of record OX451375.1, on the reverse strand, counting down.
TTTTTAATCTTTTTGTTTATAAAAATATTTAAAAATGTAATTTGTAAGTATTTAAGTGAAATAAAGGACATAATAAAATTAATAATTCATAACATCTGACAAATAATATTTTGAAGAATGGCCATAGTCAGAAAGGTCTCACGTAACGTAACATTACGCCTGTATTCCCCGAAGGATTAGGCAAAGGTGTAACTGTAGTACACATTCCGACAGTTAAGTTACAGAAAGTTCTCCCAAAAAAAAAAACAATCTGCCTAGCCTTTTCCCAACGGTTTAGTCCATGTTCGACCCCCACAATCTTTACCCCCAACATGGATTTCAATACATTGTGGTCATCTTTTCTAACTACGTTGGGGTCAGCTTCGAGTCAAACCGGATGCAGCTGAGTACCAGTATTTTACATGGAGCGACTGCCTACCTGGCTTCCGCAACCCAGTTGCTGGGTAACACGATACCTCTTGGCAAGACTGGTTATCGGACTTACGGGCTTCTGACGACCCGTAACGACTGTCAAAGATCCACGAAGGACAGCCTGCACCAACGGCTTAACGTGCTTTCCGAGGCTCGGAGGGGTCTTGGTATGTAAAGATGGTCACCCATCCACGGACCAACCGCGGCAAGCGTAGCTTAACCTGATCGATCGACCCGTGGGGCTGTTATTACTTAGCCATAAGCCCCTTCATTTGACACGATACCTCTTGGCAAGACTGGTTGTCAGACTTACGGGCTTCTGACTACCCGTAACTACTGTCAAAGATTTACAAATGACAGCCGGGACGAATTGCTTAACGTGCTTTCCGAAAGGTTTTCAGAAAAGTCTACTATACTCAAAAAAAACATTCAGTCGAATTGAGACCTCCTCTTTTTGAAGTCGGATGAAAATAGCAGCCGCGCGACTTCATTATGAAAAAACATGAAAGGACCTTTCATAATGAAGCAAGGTATATTTTTCTTTATTCCCCGAGATGGTACCACTTGTGATGATGAATTAATTTAATTTGCGCAGACAAATAGAGAAATAGGCTTCATTACTGAGGAATATTTAAACAAGGTTAATTTCGTGGGAGCTAAAAAGTTACAAAGAATTTGCAAGCTTTTTGTTTGGCGGACGTATTTATTTTATTCGGGAAGCATTGTTCTGTAGTATCTGCTTAGATAAAACCTTAAGCGGCGTAAATATACCTTATTAATAATTATATTTTCGAGCCGTTTGGGGTTGCAACGAATCGAAAAGTGCGCATGGTCTTTTTAAGTAAATTTCGAAAAGACTGGTTGACACTTCTCATGACCCAAGGGCTGCCTTTTACCTTGACCTGAGGCTAAGCATTGCCATACAACGTGGCAATGCCGCCAGTATCTTGGGTACATTACCAGTCGACAGCGATGCGGATGAATTTTTCGACGCTATATTTTAGTTTGTAAAAAGTTTTAGTTAATTTAGGATATAATTTTGTTATTTTAGTTTTATCTTGTAATAGTATTTAAATATTGAATTAAATTTAAATTCTGCTTACCCCTATGGGCAAATGGTGTGGGTTTGTGTGTGTGAAAACATCGTCTTACTCCAGGATGTTGTCAGAATTTTTGCCGAAGAATACTAAAGATTAGGCAGAGGTTCACCCACATTTTCCCCAATTATGTTTAAGTCCCGTGTGCAAGCCTATTGCCATCTACCGGGCACGAAACCAGGGGGTGTACTCCGAAGTAGGATCGGCCGAATGTTCGGCCATTTCCTGCTACGAAATTACTATTTGGTTCGGTCGGTTCCGATCCTACACTCCTACACTCTTTCGAATATTGACCGACCCAACTGAGCCAATCCGAACTTTTTCGCATTTTTCAATAATATTCGATTCGTCCATGTGTCGGTCCAATCCGAACATTCGCACTTTGCACTTCGGAGTAGACCCCAGACTCCGAGCTGTTACTGAGAAATCCCCAGTCCTCCACTCTTTGGCGAGCCTGCGCGCCCTCTTTCCAGTTTTGACGGAACCGATCCAGCTCGTCCCGCCAGCTTGTACGTGGCCTGCTGCGACCCCGCCTCACTGTCTCAGGCTGTTCTGTGCTAATTGGGCCCACAGCTAGGCCGTTGTCTACTTAATTATTGATTTTAATGTGGAAACAGACAGTTGTACACAAATATCTTAATAACAGGTAGTGAGAAAAAAGAGATTACATAATGTGTAACTCACGACGTTATCCAGATTCTAAAAGTAGGTACTACATAATTAAAATTTTTTGTCTTAGCGAGGAACATTAAAAAGAAAACTTTTGAATTTTTGGTGGTACGAAACCCTTCCATGCCATTTGCACAGAGTCCGAATCGTACTTGGCCGGTTTTTATACATATTTTTTCATTATGGAACAGAAAACCTTCATCTTTAGGCTATTTAGGTAAGCCCAAAACCATATCTATTAAGACCAGGCTTCCGCCTGCTAATGGAAAAACTTTGTAATAAGCATTTAAGTGTTATGAACACCCACTTATTTCTCTTTAATTTACTAGCCAAGTCCCTTGCTTAATATTTGTTACCTTTAATTTTTAACCATATAACCCTGTTATATCTAAGTTGGCCTGTGACGTCATAATATCATCAACGACATCATTCAGCTGAAATACGTCCACTATAGGCACCAAGCATCGCCACAACGGCCGTGCTTGTGCTTCCCACTTCGAGCAGATTTCCACGACCAATCCCAGATCATCAATCCATCTTGCCTACCCTGAGCTTGCCTGTGCCCAGTACGCGGTCGCTAATCAGAACTTTCCAAAAGGATGACTATATATAACATCAAATTGTATTTATGTTTGAAATTGACGTTATTTCAAGGTAAACAAATATCAACTTTATTTTAATAGTCATTAAGTTGATTTCAGAGTGACTAGCACTATTGAAAAAAGTTATAAAATTTTTGAAGTTGTAGCGTAAACTGAACTTCTTTGTGTAGGAATTAAAGTAATTTTTCCATAAACTTTTATTTGTTTACATTTTTGGCGAATATGTCGCGATTAAAATTTAGGTATTTCGACTTGTATCTGTCACCCTACTGACTGGATCAAGGACAACTACTATTTTCCAGCTTGCGATGAAACTTTCACATACTTATACCTACTTACATAGCTTGTATTCGTGAAAAAATACTTCGAAGAAACTATTCTGTTTCAATTCTATTCTATCTATAATATGTATGTATTTACAAAAAAAAATTGTATATAACTAGTATACCAGCCATCTTGTTACCATAACACAAGCATTAGGTTGCTTAGCTTGGGACAAATGGTGCTGTGTGAAATGTCCAGGGATATTATTATTATTAATTAACTGTGACTCGCAAATTTAATGAATAAATTCTTTAGAGTACAACGGGTTTGTACACCGGGTAGAGATCGACGGTTAAATCAAAGCTTAGAGGCAATTAGTAGAACGGAATGTACCTACATACTACCTCGGTGTAGGCTAACCCTTATCTGTCTTACAATAAAGTGAAAAATGCCCCGTTGTTTGAAATTAAACAAGCAATGGTAAATTACCACTGTAGGTTGCGTGTGTCGACCTCAGGACGAGCTGCTTCTCACACAGACAACTGTACGTCGCATGGTCACGAGTCCTGACTCTTTTCATATTTTGACTACCGAGACCAAAACTAAAAAGATAGTTCCTAGAGCGGAAAGATTTATAAAAATGTGGATGTTGTTTTAGTATATGGTGGTGTCTTACGACTTCCAAGCGAACGAAATCGAGAGCAGAAGCTAGTATGAGATAAAATAATAATAGTCAAAATCTGTTTTATAATAATTTTTATTTTATATATGAACATACATAGTATAATATGTAATACAAAATGTTACTGCTTATGGCAACAAACTATTCAAAAATGACCGCTTAAAGTAAAAATGGTATGATGAAAAGAAACTAAGAGCGGTGAAGATTATTTTAAATGTAAATCTAGAAAGATTTGCTCCAAGTTAACCCAAAGTTCGGTTCCCAGCCAGTATTGAAGTGAGGAGTCTCCATCCGTTTGAAGCCACCAGAGAAGTCAAAAGAAGTGGTCGGATTTCTATAGAGATTCAGGTTTCCCATTGCGGAGTAGTCCTTACGGTCAAAGAATGGGGTACTTGCCATGCCCAGAGACGCTCCCACCTTATTCTTGAACAGGTAGTCAACTCCTGCACCAGCAGTGTTGAAGTTCGGCACATTGGGGACAGTAGGCATATGCCGAGTAAGAGAACCGCGCACGTCAACGTTATGGTTATCATTGTGAAACACGTTCAGTTTCCCAGCACCAGTCCAGGAATCTTCGCGTCCGGGAACATTTTGCTTCATCAGCGTCAAGCTGTGACCGTCCTTGTTGTTAAGTTGCAGCCCGACACCTTTAGCGGAATTTTCCAAGTTGCTATTAAAATCCATAGTACCGAGGGCACTGAGTCGATTCTTCTCGTCACCAACTATTGGTAATGTACCAACTAAGCCCGTGGTACCGTCGGAGTTGAGGGTGACGCTGCCTGATTGTCTCCGGGTCCTAGCTAAGGTGCCAGGATGGTAGGATTCTTCCGTTTCAGGGAGAAGGTCTCCTTGGTCGAAAACTGGGAGCCCTTCTTCGTCGAATCCGAGGAAGTATCCTTGGTCGTATCTTTGGTCGTCCCATGGCAGATGTCGGGCGCTTGCGACCACGAAGACTGTTGCTAGTACGAACTTTAGAGCGAACATTTTGTTCAGATATTTGTTTAAGCTTTTCTTGAAGTGTTGAATGTTCAAGAGACGTTGTCGAATGATGCTTAGAGTTCTGAGACGCCTATTTATACTGGGTGCTGAGTGAATTGATAAGGGATATGAGAGTCCCGAGTCAGAGATATATTTATCATTACTAGATGTGGCGAACTGGCGACCCACATGTTACAGGATACACAATATGTAGAAGTAGTTTGTTCAGAATCAACTACTGAATCCATTTTAAACATAGGTATGTCTAAATTAAGTAACCTTTTTTTTCGAGAGCTATCTGTTTGGATTCATAGATAAGTAGTTTTGTGCGTATGAGTAGTATGCCCACAATGCAAGAGTGGCAATAAACATCAGTCTTTTGCTGAGCATTGTTTACAAACGACACAACATACGGATTGAGTTAATAGTTTTGATGAATTTCTTTTCCATAAACATTACATTCACGCCCTCCTATTACTAAACTACGCTCAACATCGTCCAAAGCCCATCCAGCACACATAATTCTCAGTGTCCCAAGGAATCCCCAGTTCCCAGCGATACCGCAGCTGACCGCAATTGACCGCAAGCAATAATAGCAACGTAATAATTACTTAATACCTAATTATCAGTTCGGTTCTCTCCCGCTTATCGCTAAGTAGGTCAAGACGGTGTAGGTACCTACTGAAAGTAAAATACTCATAAGGTAATACAGCATGCATCAGAAAGGTGTGGGTGTGGTACGGGCCAACAAAATCAAAATATTTTATTTCACATAACCCTACATGGGCACTAATAAAACGTCAGAAGCTAGGTGAACGGTTGATGAGGGTCTGTGGTCTGTGCCAATTTTATGTCACAAATCTAGGACAAATACGTTCACTAAAAATAGGAAAGCCACATTATACCCAGTGGAAAAAATACGATAAACTGAAACTTTTGGTTAAAACCAAATTGCAATTGCTAAACGGTTAATAGTTGTTCGATGCAAATCAGAACTATATTTTTTTTAATTCTGGCTGTGATTATAAAAATATGATACAATTTTGAGCTCATCCTGACGACGTTATTAAATTGTAAGTAATAATAAATTCAATTAAGAATTAATTAATTAATATAAACAAATCAAGCATCTTGACTTGGCTCCCGAGGTTGTCGACATGTGGCATGTGGACTCAGCAATCATTGTGCCGATAGTCGTGACAGCCAATGGGTTAATAGCCAAGAGCCTCGACCTGACACCTGAGGAGGCTCTCGTTGGGCAGCTGGATCAAGGACTTGATTCAGAAAGCGGTACTTCTGGACACGGCTTGCATAGTCAGGAAGTTCCTCTCTCTGAAGCCCTGACTGCCGGTAGCTTAGACCCTGTTCCCGATACCGGAGGGCTACTATTTTCATATACATTTTTTTTTATCTTTTTGTTTATAAAAATATTTAAAAATGTAATTTGTAAGTATTTCAGTGAAATAAAGGACATAATAAAATTAATAATTCATAACATCTGACAAATAATATTTTGAAGAATGGCCATAGTCAGAAAGGTCTCACGTAACGTAACATTACGCCTGTATTCCCCGAAGGGTTAATAGGCAGAGGTGTAACTGTAGTACACATTCTGACAGTTATGTTACAGAAAGGTCTGCTAAAAAAAAAAACAATTTGCCTAGCCTTTTCCCAACTATGTTGGGGTCAGCTTCGAGTCAAACCGGATGCAGCTGGATACCCGTATTTTACATGGAGCGACTGCCTACCTGGCCTTCACAACCCAGTTGCTGGGTAACACGATACCTCTTGGCAAGACTGGTTGTCAGACTTACGGGCTTCTGACTACCCGTAACGACTGTCAAAGATTTACAAATGACAGCCGGGACGAACTGCTTAACGTGCTTTCCGAAAGGTTTTCAGAAAGGTCTACTATACTCAAAAAAAACATCCAGTCGAATTGAGACCACCTCTTTTTGAAGTCGGATAAAAATAGCAGCCGCGCGACTTCATTATGAAAAAACATGAAAGGACCTTCCATAATGAAGCTAGGTATATTTTTCTTTATTCCCCGAGATGGTACCACTTGTGATGATGAATTAATTTAATTTGCGCAGACAAATAGAGAAATAGGCTTCATTACTGAGGAATATTTAAACAAGGTTAATTTCGTGGGAGCTAAAAAGTTAAAAAGAATTTGCAAGCTTTTTGTTTGGCGGACGTATTTATTTTATTCGGGAAGCATTGTTCTGTAGTATCTGCTTAATGAAAACCTTAAGCGGTGTAAATATAATAACCTTATTAATAATTATATTTTCGAGCCGTTTGGGGTTGAAACCCTCGGGCCGTGGGGTCCAAGTGCGCGCGGTCTTTTTAAGTAAATTTCGAAAAGACTGGTTGACACTTCCCATGACCCAAGGGCTAGCTTTTACCTTGACCAGAGGCTAAGCATTGTCATACACCGTGGCAATGCCGCCAGTGTCTTGGGTACATTACCAGTCGACAGCGATGCGGATGAATGCTTCGACGCTATATTTTAGTTTGTAAAAAGTTTTAGTTAATTTAGGATATAATTTTGTTATTTTAGTTTTATCTTGTAATAGTATTTAAATATTGAATTAAATTTAAATTCTGCTTACCCCTATGGGCAAATGGTGTGGGTTTGTGTGTGTGAAAACATCGTCTTACTCCAGGATGTTGTCAGAATTTTTGCCGAAGAATACTTAAGATTAGGCAGAGGTTCACCCACATTTTCCCCAATTATGTTTAAGTGCCATGTGCGAGCCTATTGCCATCTACCGGGCACGAAACCAGGGGGTCTACTCCGAAGTAGTATCGGCCGAAAGTTCGGCCGTTTCCTCCTACGAAGTTACTATTTGGTACGGTCGGTTCCGATCCTACACTCCTACACTCTTTAGCCGTGTACGCACGAACGAACAAAAACATGGTGAACATGAACACCGACAACTTTGTTCGCACGTGCATACCGCTAACGAACATCAAACATTGTGTTCATTAGTGGTACGCAAGTGCGAACAAAGCGTTCGCATTTTAAGTTGTCGATGTTCATGTTCACCATGTTTTTGTTCGTTCGTGTGTACACGGCTTTTCGAATATTGACCGACCCAACTGAGCCGATCCGAACTTTTTTCGCATTTTTCAATAATATTCGATTCGTCCATGTGTCGGTCCAATCCGAACATTCGCACTTTGCACTTCGGAGTAGACCCCCAGACTCCGAGCTGTTACTGAGAAATCCCCGATCCTCCACTCTTTGGCGAGCCTGCACGCCCTCTTTCCAGTTTTGACGGAACCGATCCAGCTCGTCCCGCCAGCTTGTACGTGGCCTGCTGCGACCCCGCCTCACTGTCTCAGGGCTGTTCTGCCCTCCTTATATCTATCCTCCACTCCTTTTATCAAAGTGCACATGAAAGGCACCTTTGAACGTCAAAAATTACAATAAAATAAAATTGATTCTATTCACCTTTTCCAAAAGGTAGTTTCGTATGGTGAAGAATGGGCAAAAAACTCCACCGTTACTCTTTTAAAATGTTTTTCAATATTTTGCATACGCTCATTACCTATATAATAATATGTGAAGACGATGCACCTAAAATAAAATTACTATACCACAATAGGTGAAAGAATAAAAATGGATTAATGCAATTATGAAATAAAAAATAACATATAAAAAAGGCAGAAGTAACCCATATTTTCCCAGTTGTCTTCTATCTTTCGCGAGCCCGCGCACCCTCTTTACAGTTTTGACGGAACCGATCCAGCTCGTCCCGCCATCTCCTACGTGGCCTGCTGCGACCCTGCCTCACCGTCTCAGGCTGTTCTGTGCTAATTGGGCTTTTAATGTGGAAACAGACAGTTGTACACAAATATCTTAATAACAGGTAGTGAGAAAAAAAGAGATTACATATGTGTAACTGACGACGTTATCCACATCTTAAAAGTAGGTACTACATAATTATTCTTTTTTTGTCTTAGCGAGGAACATTAAAAAGAAAACTTATGAAGTTTTGGTGGTACGAAACCCTTCCATGCCCTTTGCACAGAGTCCGACTCGTACTTGGCCGGTTTTTATACATATTTTTTCATTATGGAACAGAAAACCTTCATCTTTAGGCTATTTAGGTAAGCCCAAAACCATATCTATTAAGACCAGGCTTCCGCCTGCTAATGGAAAAACTTTGTAATAAGCATTTGAGTGTTATGAACACCCACTTATTTCTCTTTAATTTACTAGCCAAGTCCCTTGCTTAATATTTGTTGCCTTTAATTTTTAACCATATAACCCTGTTATATCTAAGTTGGCCTGTGACGTCATAATATCATCAACGACATCATTCAGCTGAAATACGTCCACTATAGGCACCAAGCATCGCCACAACGGCCGGTCTTGTACTTCCCACTTCGAGCAGATTTCCACGACCAATCCCAGGTCATCAATCCATCTGGCCTACCCAGAGCTTGCCTGTGCCCAGTACGCGATCGCTAATCAGAACTTTCCAAAAGGATGACTATATATAACATCAAATTGTATTTATGTTTGAAATTGACGTTATTTCAAGGTAAACAAATATCAACTTTATTTAATAGTCATTAAGTTGATTTCAGAGTGACTAGCACTATTGAAAAAAGTATAAAACTTTTGAAGTTGTAGCGTAAACTGAACTTTATTGTGTAGGAATTAAAGTAATTTTTCCATAAACTCCTATTTGTTTACATTTTTGGCGAACATGTCACGATTAAAATTTAGGTATTTCGACTTGTATCTGTCACCCTACTGACTGGATCAAGGACAACTACTATTTTCCATCTTGCGATGAAACTTTCACATACTTATACCTACTTACATAGCTTGTATTCGTGAAAAAATACTTCGAAGAAACTACTGTTTTAATTAACTGTGACTCGCAAACTTAATGAATAAATTCTTTAGAGTACAACGGGTTTGTACACCGGGTAGAGATCGACGGTTAAATCAAAGCTTAGAGGCAATTAGTAGATCGGAATGTACATACTACCTCGGTGTAGGCTAACCCTTATCTCTCTTACAATAAAGTGAAAAATGCCCCGTTGTTTGAAATTAAACAAGCAATGGTAAATTACCACTGAAGGTGGTGTGTGTCGACCTCAGGACGAGCTGCTTCTCACACAGACAACTGTACGTCGCATGGTCACGAGTCCTGACTCTTTTCATATTTTGACTACCGAGACCAAAACTAAAAACATAGTTCCTAGAGCGGAAAGATTTATAAAAATGTGGATGTTGTTTTAGTATATGGTGGTGTCTTACGACTTCCAAGCGAACGAAGTCGCGAGCAGAAGCTAGTATGAAATAAAATAATAATAATAAAAATCTGTGTTTTATTATAATTTTTATTTTATATGAACATACATAGTATAATATGTAATACAAAATTTTACTGGCTATGGCAACAAATCATTCAAAAATGACCGCATAAAGTAAAAATGGTATGATGAAAAGAAACTGAGAGTGGTAATGATTATTTTAAATGTAAATCTAGAAAGATTTGCTCCAAGTTAACCCAAAGTTCGGTTCCCAGCCAGTATTGAAGTGAGGAGTCTCCATCCGTTTGAAGCCACCAGAGAAGTCAAAAGAAGTGGTCGGATTTCTAAAGAGATTCAGGTTTCCCATTGCGGAGTAGTCCTTACGGTCAAAGAATGGGGTACTTGCCATGCCCAGAGACGCTCCCACCTTATTCTTGAACATGTAGTCAACTCCCGCACCAGCAGTGTTGAAGTTCGGCACATTGGGGACAGTAGGCATGTGCCGAGTAAGGGAACCGCGCACGTCAACGTTATGGTTATCATTATGGAACACGTTCAGTTTCCCAGCACCAGTCCAGGAATCTTCGCGTCCGGGAACATTTTGCTTCATCAGCGTCAAGCTATGGCCGTCCTTGTTGTTAAGTTGCAGCCCGACACCTTTAGCGGAATTTTCCAAGTTGCTATTAAAATCCATAGTACCGACGGCACTGAGTCGATTCTTCTCGTCACCAACTATTGGTAATGTACCAACTAAGCCCGTGGTACCGTCGGAGTTAAGGGTGACGCTGCCTGATTGTCTCCGGGTCCTAGCTAAGGTGCCAGGATGGTAGGATTCTTCCGGTTCAGGGAGAAGGTCTCCTTGGTCGAAAACTGGGAGCCCTTCTTCGTCGAATCCGAGGAAGTATCCTTGGTCGTATCTTTGGTCGTCCCATGGCAGATGTCGGGCGCTTGCGACCACGAAGACTGTTGCTAGTACGAACTTTAGAGCGAACATTTTGTTCAGATATTTGTTTAAGCTTTTCTTGAAGTGTTGAATGTTCAAGAGACGTTGTCGAATGATGCTTAGAGTCCTGAGACGCCTATTTATACTGGGTGCTGAGTGAATTGATAAGGGATATGAGAGTCCCGAGTCAGAGATATATACTTATTATTACTAGATGTGGCGAACTGGCGAACCACATGTTACAGGATACACAATATGTAGAAGTAGTTTGTTCAGAATCAACTACCTGAATCCATTTTAAACATAGGTATGTCTAAATTTAGTCACCTTTTTTTTCGAGAGCTATCTGAGTGGCAATAAACATCAGTCTTTTGCTGAGCATTGTTTACAAACGACACAACATACGGATTGAGTTAATAGTTTTGATGAATTTCTTTTCCATAAACGTTACAGTCACGCCCTCCTATTACTAAACTACGCTCAACATCGTCCAAAGCCCATCCAGCACACATAATTCTCAGTGTCCCAAGGAATCCCCAGTTCCCAGCGATATCGCAGCTGACCGCAAGCAATAATAGCAACGTAATAATTACTTAGTACCTAATTATCAGTTCGGTTCTCTCCCGCTTATCGCTAAGTAGGTCCAGACGGTGTAGGTACCTACCGAAAGTAAAATGTTCATAAGGTAATACAGCATGCATCAGAAAGGTGTGGGTGTGGTACAGGCCAACAAAATCAAAATATTTTATATCACATAACCCTACTAGAGCACTAATAAAACGTCAGAAGCTAGGTGAACGGTTACAATTGTTTTATTAATAAAAAAAACATTGCCCCACACTAGGAAGTAATTCCTAGTGTGGGGCAATGATATTTTTTTTGACGATGTCTTGTATCGTGGGTGCGTTCACAAACATTTAAACTCACATACACAAACAGCCAGACCCGGAACAACTACCTGTAGGCAATACAAATATTTGTTCCGTGCGGGAATCGAACCCGCGACACGCAGCGCAGCAGTTGATGACTCAGCCACTGCGCGATCCGTCTCGTCGAATTGGTCGTTTCCTATCGAGAAGAGCCGATAAGAAACTTCACGATTTCTTTTTAATTTTTTTTATTTTCAATTAATGTCCCATTGCTGGGCAAAGGCCTCCCTACTCTCCTTGCAACTCTCTGTCCAGAGAACTTGCCAAGAACCAATCTTTATTAAAGGAGTCCAGCTCATCCCGCCACGGTTACTCTTTCAAAAATAGCATGGCTTTTGCAATGTTTTCAAATTACAGTGTTTACAGGTATGGGCATAGGATCCAACAGAACAACCTTCTCCATGGGACCAATATCGTAATCGCGAAAATAGTCAGTCGTCCCATACATTTGGGTCGAGTAGGTATTGAACGGTTGTATGAGACAGTTGGTAATTTTTTCGCGATTACGATGTTGGTCCCATGGAGAAAGTTGTTCAGTTTAATGCTCTGTACATCTCCCTTAAATTTGACCACACCTTGACTTGCAGCACCTTTATTGACACGCAGGCCAGTGCCTGGGTGTCAATAAAGGTGCCTGACATTGCTATGCTGCATGTATGTGAAATGCTCTTTTGAGGAAATAACTACACGGATTTCTACCTGTCCAGTCAGTACTGGACATGTAGAAATCTGTGTAGTTCTTTCCTCAAAAGACCATTTCAGACATCAATCTACATGATCTTCACATGATCTGACCAAGATTATGTCTGGACTTTAAAAAAGACTCTGGCCTCTGAGTTTGTTTTCGCCTTTCTTCTCAGAGTAGTCAGATTGGAAACGCCGACCTCATCTAGTTTTTTTTTTAATATTAATGACGTGTAAAAGTGTTTGTACAAACGAAATTTACCTTAAAAATGTAAAATAAGGCCATATATAACTACAGTCTCACTGTGGAAGGTATCCTCATATGTACATCGTTCACATGTTTAAGGTACTTTTGATCAATCAGAACGTTGGATCGTCGCTAAGGACAAGCAATTTCGATGAATCGTACAAAAGGGATAAAATGCTCAATTTCAGATAAAGCTTTTTTCTAAAGCAATTCATTTTATGGGTCACTAGCTGTGCCCGCGAGTTCGTTCGCATGCATATTGGATTTCATGGGTTTTTTTTTCTGCATAGGTGCCTAATTCTTTTCTAAAATAAAAGTAGCCTAAGTACTCTTTATAATATCAGCTATCTACCAGTGAAAGTCCCGTTAAAATCTATTAAGCCGTTTCGGAGATTAGCCGGAACAACAGACAGACATAAACTTGAAAAATGGTTTTGTTTTGTTGTTATAAGTAACGGAAATACTTTCATATGCATTCAGTAAAAACCAGTTATTTTGACATTACAAACGGACACTTATGGGACACTTCAGTTTTATTGTATAGATTGAGAATATAAAATATTTTCTGCTTCAGGAGCACATTTTTAAGATTTAAAAACGGTTCGATTACAATTCTATTGCATCATTCAGCATCGGAATAGGTAATCGCATCCACGGTAAAATTGTAAGATATTATAAATGTTATTAACTCAACTTTTTCTCTTCCACAGCCCCATCCTTGCCGTGGCGACCTTTACGTACGAGGTCTACGACGACGGCACGCAGGTTCCCGTCTGCCTCACTCAAGCAGACACCTTCTGGGCAGCACTCTTCTTTATCCTGACCATCGCAGTCTTCTTCATCGTCCCCCTCGGAGTACTCCTCGTCCTCTACAGCGTCATCGCAAAGAACCTCATGGAGAACCCCGTCATCATAGCACAGAACACCAAAAACACTAACAATACAGGCAATGTAGTACGATATAGGAAACAAGTCATTCTTATGCTTGGTACTGTTGTCTTATCATTCTTCCTCTGCCTCCTACCATTCAAAGCACTCACGCTTTGGATCATCGTATTCCCACCAGAGACAATAATGTCATTAGGTATAGATGGTTACTATATACTTTTATATTTTTGTAGGGTAATGCTATATTTAAATTCGGCGATCAATCCTATATTATACAATTTGATGTCGTCTAAGTTTAGGGAGGGATTCGTAAAGCTGTTAAAGATAAATAAGTTGATGAGGTGTAGCAGGACTTTAAGGGAGACAATGCAGAGGCGAGACACTTTCAACACGACCACTTCAACAGGATTTTCTAGCAGTCAGAATACATCAGATTCTTTTTGGAGAAGATATAGCAATAGGACGTCGTCTCAGAAAATTTTCGTTAACAGAGAAAGTAAAAAAGTCAAAGAGGATACTGTGCAACAAATGAAAGTAGGAGAAATCATAAACGTAGAGAACACAAGAAGAAACAGTATGAAAATGGTAGCAGCCCTAAATGAAACCGACAACGACATATATGCGGAAGTACACGATAACAATTACTCTAATGAATTAGCAATAGACACTGCCAATGAGAACAATAAACAAATACAAATATTGAACCTAGATGTAAAGACTAACAATGTTTATTCAATAACTTTAGATGTAAGTGATACGGTAGAGGGTAGAAACAAATTCGTTTGTATACCAACACTTGATAGAGAGAATAATATATTTATATACGATTATAGAACTAAGGAGAGCTTTGTATGAAATGTTTCGTTTGATCTAGCGAGTTTGGCAGAAGGCCAAGCAGTTCAGTGCATTTACTTAAGACAAGCAAATATATTTACGATCGATTCATACATCACTGGGCAAAGATAATCGTACTAAAATGACCTGAATAGATTCTTATGTATATTGCTATTAACGCGATATCTATTTGTGCCGTTGATATGAAAGCTTTGGCATCATATTACTGTAGGAATCCTCATGTTTATAAGTGGTGATATCAATCAAAGGCCTTTGACAGATCGTTTTGTTCGGGAATGGCTTTCAATGTTCCAATTTCACTCGCAATTTGCGGGACCATTAATTAGGTGGCGAACAGTTCCGAAACAGCCTACCGATAGATGGGGCTATTAATTAAAGGTACCTATTTATTTGGTTAATATAGAGGGTCAAATTGAATTAGCTGGCGAAACTCTGCAGGCGTGATCGGTATCAATATAATATAAATACGATAAAATAGAAAAAGATTTCAAGTTTTTTTATTTTGGGGGTCAACGTCAGTTTTTCTGTATTGTTACATAAAATTTGAGTTGAGACAATCTGTTTTATTTTGTTTTATCGTGTTTTGATATCTATATCTACATCTGTATATCTACATCTATATCTATATCACACACACACATACACACACACACACACACACACACACACACCACGCTCACACACACACACACACCACGCGCTCACACCGCGCGCTCGCGCTTCACATCTGTGAAGTTTACCCAAAAAAACTGATATTTCAAGTGGCTACCCTAACTGCGGTCGATGATCACACAAAAAATATCATCAAATTAATTTATTTTTTGTTTTATCATGTTCAGATATCGATACCATTCACATCTGCGGAGTTTCGCTAGCTAATTTAATTTGACCGTATATGTACTACGTAGATAGGACCTAAATTTATGTGTTTAATATTCTTGATACTAGATCAGGGTTTAAAATTGGGCTTGAAAATGAAGCTTTCAAAAACACTCAGAGATTTTGAGACTAGACGAAAGTACATACTCGTACTTATAACTAAGAGCTGGATGGTCTAGTCTTCAGAGACTCATGCACTTAATTTTAAGGGTGATACTTTCACGGCGTTCTCACGTACCGCCTGACGCAGGTCCTCTCCGGTCACGGATGTTTCGGGAGGTTCCTGCACATCATCAGGCGGGAGGAGACGCCCGGGTGTCACCACTGCCAGGATCGCCCAGAGGACACAGTGGAGCACACGGTGGAGGTCTGCCCTGCTTGGGCGGAGCCCCGCCGTGTCCTCGTAGAGGCGATCGGCAACGGTGGCGACCTCTCGCGTCCGGCCCTGGTGCAAGCCATGGTCCGGGGCGAGAGGGAGTGGGAGGCAGTCACCTCCTTCTGCGAAGCAGTCATGCTAGCGAAGGAGGTGGCGGGGAGGCTGAGGGAAAGAACCTCACGCCTCAGCCGCCGCGGGAGACGCTCCGGGCGTCGGGAGCCGCGTGACGACTCCCGGCCACCGTAGGCGCGGGCCTGCGGGCGGTGAGTAATGAGTAGCTCACCGTCCGATCAGGACCAGGTCCGTGCCGGACGGCGCGTTGTGTCCCACGCGCGCCTCAAAGAGAAGTCAGCAGAGGACGGGGCCCGATAGGGCCGAAGCCTGCCAGGGCGGCGGGATCTTCCGAAAGGTTAACCGCTGCCCAGGAACAGAAAGGGCTAAGGAAGGAACACGGGTGGGTTTTAGTCAGTAAAAGTCTGACACTCCCTTCCGCTCCACCCAGAGCGGGAAATCATCATTTGATGATTTCCCATCCAAAAAAAAAAAAGGGTGATACTTTTCTTTTCTATTTCAGTCTTCAAAACCAGCAAATCGTCTAAGTGAGTCACCCTTTATTTTGCAAAAATTGCACGCAATAAGTATGTCTCATAAACAACCTCTAATGTTCCCACTGCTGGGAGCTGGGAACAAGGGCTCTGTGAGAGGGAAATCCATAATCCACCACGCGGGCCCAGTGCGGGTAGGTAAATGTCACACGTCTTCGAATTTTTGGTCTTAGGACATGCCGGTTTCCTCACTATGTTTTCCTTCACCGTTTTGAGAGTAGTGGTGATGAAATTAAATACACAAAGTAAAGTGCCTGTCTGGGTTCAAACTCACGAACTACAACTCGTTAGTCGTCGCCGATACCACTGGGCCACCACTGCACTAGGTAGGTAGGCATATCTGGTGTTTTCAAAATGATCTGTTTTGATGTCTGTAATCAATTTTCTGTTCAAAAATAGATTCGTGCATTTGTATAATCTAATGTTCCAAAAGTATGTATCAATATTAATAAAGCAAATTAATTAAATTCAATAAACATGATCCAGTCTCCTGTTCTCCTCTCTTGGACGCTAAGCCTGACTATGACGTGTTCGCGGTATAATGGAAGATCCTGTCAGTATGTCTGGAGTTTTGTGAGATGAGCGCATGACTGCTGTGCTGCTGGGGAGTTTGTGGCGCCACGTCTTCTTCCCAGCGATAGGACTAGGAAGTGGTGAAGGGTGGGCGTCTTTTGTAATTTTGACGTTCGAAAATGCTAATTCTCAGACTAATTTGAATAAATGACTTTTGATTTTGATTTTGACTGCCGAGTAGAAGAAAGAAAGAAAAGTAAAATAGGTTTATTTGTCATATAAACATGTGCATAAAAAAAGATAATTAGTTCTAATAAGGAAAAAAACAAACAAATATCTATAATCACGAGCATAAAGCAGAAATAGTCGACGGCTGCACGTCATGACTGTGACAAGAAGACTTCTATTCAGCATGATGCTGTGATATAGGGAACCCAAAGCACGGAGCTGTTTTTTTTTTTTGTAATTGTATACTTTTCGTTATTGTACTTTACTTATGTGTTCGTGTTTTTAATTAATGTGATTGGCCTTTGCCCTTTTATATATTATAATAATAATAATAAATCCTTGGACATTTCACAGAGCACCATTTGTCCCAAGCTAAGCAACCTAATGCTTGTGTTATGGTAACAAGATGGCTGATAAACTACTTATATACAATTTTTTTTTTTTTGTAAATACATACATATTGTAGATATAAAAACACCCAGACTCGGAACAAATACATGTAGGTCATACAAATATTTGTTCCGTGCGGGAATCGAGCCCGCGACACGCAGCGCAGCATTCAATCGCTTAACCACTACGCCAACCGTGCCGCCAAAAAATGTCTGTGTTAAAATAAATAAATGATCATTGACCAGTGATGTACGAATCGTTCCTACATACATTACAATTACCCGTCTTTAAGAGAAATGAAAGCTCAAGTTATCTCGTTCAGTCATATTTATCTTGTATCCCTGACAGTTTGATATAGTGTAGCCTATTTGTCATATATATTCTATGATGAATTGCCTAACATGGAAACAGTTTATTTCTCTTACTTAGGTACTTTTTGTATTGCTGAGTTTGTTACACTTCCGATACTTGGTGAACTAATATCTAGGATTTAGTTGAAGAAGAAATTGATCTAAAAGCTTGTGTGGTTTTAGAATTTTATACATTGTAATATGTACTATCGCCAAAACCTATATATGACCACCATAAGGACTATTCCTGCTTACAGTCGACCTAAAAAGGATCCTCTTTTATTTTACTTACGGACGCAGCTGTGGTCATCATGTGCACGGGATTTTGTTTTCAAAATGGTCAGATATAGGTTTTGGTGATAATACTCGTATATCTCAAATAAAACGTCAACCCATACTGTGCGGAATATTATTTATGTGTCTCGGGTTTCCACAAAGGTTTTGTAGCACTGATGTATAAAATAAATTATCCTTTATATTGCAAAATATAGAACAGCAGGGTAATTGCGAAACACACTAACAGTAGCAATAGCTTTCATTTTGACAGTTCAGCAACATTCATTGCGTTATTTACGTTGATGAGCAGATACATTTTTCGAACATATGAAGCAATGGATTAGCAATACCCTTTGAAATGATCCAGACTTTGATTGATAGTGTGTTACGTTTACAATTAGGGTGCCGAATAGCCCAAACTGTTCAAGACGGAAACTTGGTAAAGATTATGTTCTTAATTGTGAACATTATGTAGAGATGCAGTACGAGTGCCTAATGAATGAAAATCCAGCCCTCATCGAGTCAAAGCTTGAATGCAATGAAAACGTAGCACTGGCAGCTAGTAACTTTTTATGGAAGTATTCATTCAGTTATTTCAGTGCAGCTAAACATAGTACACTATCCAATTTTAAGGAATGCTAACTAGGAAATCGGCAGATGTAATCGCAGTTAGAACAGATTGGATCCAATTTAGTGAAAATTGGAGGTCCAATCGCACTACTTCCTAAATTGTGTACAATCGTTCTTCACGAATGCGTCTGCATGCGTCGTCTGACCGATTTAGAATCCAATTTAGTATCCAATTTAGTGTAGTGGCAAGCTGAAGTGACAATGGGCCGGCCATATTAGCCGTAAAACCGATGACCGTTGGGTAGACGTGTTCTTGAGTTGAGACCGCGAATCGGTAAACATAAGGTGGGACGCCCTCAGGCTAGGTGGAGCGATGATCTTTGCAGGGTGGCTGGTAGCAGCTGGATTCACTAGCTTCCGTTTTCCTCGTTAGAGTGTTCCTAGTTAGCATTCCTTACATTGGATAGTGTAATAAGCGCTTTAGCCTTGTCGACATTACAATAGTCAGCCCTTTTCTCGGCCCAGTGATCCTGCAACTTTTATAGTGGAACTAACTGCAGGTCATTAAATACTTTCACTTATTTTAAAGGTCCTGTTCATAGCCTCGAGCGAGGCGACTTGCTTCAAGCAACACGCGGGTGCGTCACCTACACCCTGCGTAACACACTATCAATCTCAATCTGAATGATATTGAAGGATATTGCTAATCCTATTGCTTCATATTTTCGAAAAATTTGTCCGCTTGGCTTTGACATTCGTATTTCGCGGGCTACCTTAGTGCGTTCCCCTTAATTTCCTGTCTCAGCAGTCGCTGTTGCTAGATTGTTGGTAGATGTCACATGTCTTTGAATTTTTTGGTTCTAGGACATGCCGGTTTCCTCACGATGTTTTTCTTCACCGTTTTAAGAGCAGTGGTGATAAAATTAAATATACGAAGTAAAGTGCCAACCACCGGGCCACCCCACCACTGCTCTACCTAATTATTGATAGTAGGTACAGGGCGTCCAGCTGTATAGGTCCTGCAGTTCGATTCTGTAACCATCTCACCGTGAAAACTTAGGTGAAGTGAGCGTGCAGTGAGCTGTCATTCCCACTAACGCTAGGGATTGAAGCTATTGACAGCTCACTCTAAGCTCACTTCACCTAACTTTTCACGGTGAGATTTTTACAGAATCGATCGGCTGGTCTGGGGCTGTTTAATGTTGATCCTGTAGCTCTGAACTTTGCCAACCCAAGACTGAATAAGGTTGATCGATGGTTCATCACGTAATCGATGAATATCGTGACAATTACTAAATCGCAGACGTGTTTCAGTAAGCAAAAATCCACTTGAAATGTCCGCCTCGATGGCAAAAGTGCGGGGCACTCCACACCATCACTTCATGATGGCAGCTAAAAAATCCGCAGACCTTACGCTTTCAACGACACCCCCCGCGCCTCTCTAACGTGTTGCGTTCAGAAATTACGTTTGTTCAAACTTTAAAATCTGCCACTGGACTAGGAAATCGGCAGATGTAATCGCACTAAGAACAGTTCTAACTGAACTGTTCTGTTAGAGTGTTCCTAGTTAGCATTGCTTAAATTGGATAGTGTAATAAGCGCTTTAGTTAAGAGAGACATACGCTGTGTTTATATGCCCTTGCTAGTCAATATAGGTTCTTTCACCTGACGATATGTTTAAGCTTTGATGAGAATTGAGGCTTACAGTAACGGCACCATTCGATAAACGATCTAAGCAGTAAGCCAGACAGGTGGGCCATTTTACAAAATGAAATTGAATACGTGAGGTAAATAATAATTGGATTAAGTAAATATGATCGGAGTTTTGTAAAGGAGCAAGAATAAAATGACTGTAGCGGGCATTGACCCATTTTCTTTTCTTTTTTTTTGTCTAACTCTGCTCTATAGCAATCTGTTGCATATTTTTATCTGGGGTCATAGGTTCGAACCCAGTTATGCACTTGGTGTAAATTATTTCATCGCCACTGCTCTCAAAACGGTAAAGGAAAACATCGTGAGGAAACCGGCATGTCCTAGGACCAAACTTTCGAAGACGTGACGGCCCGCGTGGTGGATTACGATCCACTCCCTCTCGCCGAGAGGAGGCCTGTGTCCCAGCAGTGGGAACATTATAGGCTAATTATGCTATGCTACCCCACACAAATTGGTATACCTTCACTTGCTAAGTAACAGTGACAGGAAGCTACTAAACATCATTAACATACACAAGTACAAAAATACGAATTATTGAAGCTAACTCTAAAACCACTTATCAGAACTTGCCCAAATTTATTTCGGACCACACTATAAGTACTTATAAGGTACTCCCATATAAACAAACAAAAGAAGTAGAGCTTTTAAATCGTTTTATAAATGACGGAGTTCTAAGGCCTTCTTTTTTTGAAGTCGGTTATAAAACTGAAACAAAGTACGTTAATGTCCTGAATCTATCGTGAACTTCAAGGTATTCCAATAACGAAACACCGTACATAGTTTGTTATTTGGGAAGCTATGGAGAGATATTAGAGAAAGGGCAATGACCGCTATTGTCATGCTAAAACGGGACAAGTAAGTATAGCTTTCGACTCAAGTCAATTTTCGTTGAAAGTTTCCTTACGAATATATGTAGTTCTTTAAGCACAGATGCAAGAGAATTCGATGCTTGTATTTTGATTTTAATTCAGTTTTTATTTACAGTTTAATATATAAAGAATTTTATTTCTGTAAGTAGGTTGTAAACACTTTTATACGTCAATCATATTTTTTTAAACTAGACGAGGTCGGCGTTTCCTATCTGAAAACTCTAAGAAGAAAGGCCGAAACAAACTCAGAGATCAGTCTCTTTTAAAGTCTAGACATAATCTTGGTCAGATCATGTGAAGAACACAAAGGGTGCTTGGAAAATAACATAACATGACAATGTTTAAGTTGAAGTAAATATTTTTGTATTATGACGCCTTGTTTCCCCGAAGAGTTAGGCAGAAGTGTATTTATACTACACACACTTTTCGCCAGTTTGTTTGGAAAATGGGAGACTTCTATCAATGCACTTTTTAAATAATAATTTCATACCGATCTCATTAAAGTTAATTAGCAATTAGGTATATTTGGAATGGCTCAAATTGAGCTTTGGACCCATTTTTTTATGTAAGTGAGAATATTTAGATTCCTTACCAAGACAAGAGCTTTCATTTCTTTAAAAAAATTAGGAATGGGTTAGAGATTAACAATGCATTTTAATTTACTATAAGACTTCTATACATACGTACTTTTTATTTATAAACATTTTATGAATTTATAAATTAATTATTTTGTGAATAAATAAAAAAAGTGTTAAACAAAAAAATATTTTACTTTGTGTTATCGATGTTATTATTACCTACATAATAAGTGGCCAGTTAAATGATGTTCAAAGAATACTTATATAATACAAGCAGCTCCCCGCGGTTTTACCCGCAAAAGTGTCTAAGCTATATTACTGTAAAGTTTCATCAAAATCCGTTCGGCAGTTTTTGCGTGAAAGAGTAATAAACATCGATCCATCCTCACAAACTTTCGCATTTATAATATTAGTAAGATTTAAGAAGCACTTCTCCAAGGGCTTTCGAACAACCCCCATGTATGTTCAGCGGTTATTTATAGTTTAGGAGCTAGGTGCTTTTTTAAATATTTTTTGGGAAATTCTCACTTGACTTCATACTCTTTTTATTTTTGTGGCACCTTAAAAAAAATGAGTTAAATTATAAATACTTCAATTATGGTCTACGATCGATAAAAAATACTAGGTATCTGTCTAGAAAACTGGCAAACAATGGAAACTGTCGAGTAAATGCAACTGTCTCACCTCTGTAAAACTGACGAATCAGTGAAACTGACCAATCAACGAAACTGGCGAATCAAATAAACTGACGACTGACGGAAACTGACCAGTGATATGCGGACTCTAAATATCACACTAAATGGATAACAAAATCTTTGGACATCGTTTCATGGGCCACCCTGTATATTAAGTAGAACATAGATTGAAAACGATGTCTAAAGGGAACGAATTATAGAAAGGAAAGTAGGTATAAAACTGCCTAAAGTGATTGGCAATCGCGAACCAAGTCGGAAAATGTTAGTTGTTAAATGGATGTGTATATAGAATGCTATATATTTTATTACAATGTAATAATAAATAACTTAGTTAATATTATTTGTACTTGATGGGATTCAAGCCCAGGACGCACGAGCGGTTTTCTATGGCGCACTAAGATGTCAACTCTTGATATTGAGCCGTTTCCCAGCTCGTCAAAAAACAAACTGTTGGATTCTCAACTTTCGGCGCTAAACAGTGAGTTGAAAATGCAGTGCATCAAAAAAAATCGCTCGTGAGTACCAGAGCAACAGCTCGATCAAATGACAAACCATCTCACATTCATACAATTTATAATTAGTCATTTAGCTCACAAAATAACATCATACATACGAAAAACTGACTTCAAATACTTAGAATAAAATAATGTTAAATATCAAACAGTTTGCAAAGTCGATAGGTTTAAATATAATCATTCATATCGGTTGCATGATATCAGTAACATGGACGCTTGGAGAATTACATAAAAACAGACGGATTAAAAGCCTCCAACTTAATGAGCCACGAGGCCCTCATAACATTATAAACTACAGATTCCTACTTAATACATAATGACTTGATTGGGCCAACAGGAGATGAATATCGAACGCGAGATGAATACAGAAATACAGTTGAATCTGATAATGTTCAGAGGCACACTCGAAATTAAATTATTCTTGTCGTGAATTTGAAGCGGTAGTTTCAGAACTTACAAGTTTGTTGATCTACATTATCTGTGTTATTTTGGTAAGCCTATAAGTACAGACGCCAGCACATCAAGCTACTACAATCTGTCAAATTTCTTTAATAGATTTACAACTTTATCGCTAAAGCATTAGGTTTAAGGTTGATTGGGAAAGTTTGACAGTTTCGGGTAGCTTGATGTGCTGACGTCTGTACATTAGCCATGTAACTTAACAGTGCCACTTTCTATGTGTTAATTACGTTGTTAAGCAGAATTTTTTTTCGAACATATGAAGCAAAGGATCCTTCAAAATTGTTCAGATTGTGATTGATAGGTACTGTGTCAGGATGATGGTCCAATCTAGGTTCATTCTGCAACTTTTAGTCAATTTAAAATAACCAAAAAATATAAATAATTACGTGTGAATGGAATGTGCCAAATGAAGGCTATGTATAAATAAAGTGTATGAGGACTGTAATCAAATATTACAATTATGTGTTAATTTGATGACGATGATTGTGAAAAGACGAAACAGTAAATAGTACTACCTAGGTACTTGTTATTTTCAACAAACTTCAAAAAAAGGAAGAGCTTATGTTATGCCAATGGTAAGGTTTTTTTCTCTCTTCAAATTTCAATTAAGTTGAGCATTGAGTGACGATTGATGATAATAAAAAATACAATATTTTAGACATAATTACCCACTATACAGCATGTATCAGAAAAGTGTGATCATAAGTAAGCGCGTGGTGTATGTACCATAAAACTGAACAACGTTTCCCATGGAACCAACATCGTAATCGCAAAAAAATAATCACCTGTCCCATACATTTGGATCGAGTAAGACGTATCGTATACTATTTTATAGCTCTTGTGACCTAAACCAGCACTCAAGTCACGCTTTTCTGTGTGTTAGTAATTTGTTTAATTTGATGGTCTGTACACACGGCTACACATCAAGCTATACATTTCCAGTTTTAGCTGACCTCGCATTGTATAGGTTTTTCGTACAATCAGGAGTCAGCTTATACTGGTTATGTATAGCTTGATGGTACCACACCATTAAATATGACCAAACATTACTGACACACGTGGTATAAATCAGGAATCACGCAAATATATTTTATATCCACATAAAAAAAAACTTGATCACTTAGCTCTCCTATAAAACAGTAGGTACTTAAGTTTTTTTTTACTTTCACATATATACCTGGGTACTATAGCCAGTGTTCATAATCTCAGATAATTTACATTCCATCGCCACTTAATCAGTTATGTACTTTAGTGAAATGTATTCTAAGTTTATTTTTGAGTGATCATCTGTAACAAGAACCTAATAAGTTTTTGGTTGCAATGGAATTTGAACTTTGTTGTGTATAACATTGAGTTTGTTGTTCCGTAACTTGAAAAATATCTCAAATTATTCATTCAAAAAAAAAACTGTTAATTTTGTCTTCTCACTATCACGAATATCCACAATGAGTTACATAAGCTGAATGTAATTAAACTGTGCCAAATGAAGGCTATGTATAAATAAAGTGTATGAGGACTGTAATCAAATATTACAATTATGTGTTAATTTGATGACGATGATTGTGAAAAGACAAAACAGTAAATAAGTACTACCTACTTGTTATTTTCAACCAACTTCAAAAAATGGAAGAGCTTATGTTATGCCAATGGTAAGGTTTTTTTCTCTCTTCAAATTTCAATTAAGTTGAGCATTGAGTGACGATTGATGATAATAAAAAATACAATATTTTAGACATAATTACCCACTATACAGCATGTATCAGAAAAGTGTGATCATAAGTAAGCGCGTGGTGTATGTACCATAAAACTGAACAACGTTTCCCATGGAACCAACATCGTAATCGCAAAAAAATAATCACCTGTCCCATACATTTGGATCGAGTAAGACGTATCGTATACTATTTTATAGCTCTTGTGACCTACCTACCTACCAGCACTCAAGTCACGCTTTTCTGTGTGTTAGTAATTTGTTTAATTTGATGGTCTGTACACATGGCTACACATCAAGCTATGCATTTCCAGTTTTAGCTGACCTCGCATTGTATAGGTTTTTCGTACAATCAGGAGTCAGCTTATACTGGTTATGTACAGCTTAATGTGTACCCATGCGTACCACACCATTAAATATGACCAAACATTACTGACACACGTGGGATAAATCAGGAATCACGCAAATATATTTTATATCCACATAAAAAAAAAACTTGATCACTTAGCTCTCCTATAAAACAGTAACTTTTTTTTTACTTTCATATATATACCTGGGTACTTAGCAGTGTTCATAATCTCAGATAATTTACATTCCATCGCCACTTAATCAGTTATGTACTTTAGTGAAATGTATTCTAAGTTTATTTTTGAGTAGACCATCTGTAACAAGAACCTAATAAGTTTTTGGTTGCAATGGAATTTGAACTTTGTTGTGTATAACATTGAGTTTGTTGTTCCGTAACTTGAAAAATATCTCAAATTATTAATTTTAAAAAAAACTGTTAATTTTGTCTTCTCACTATCACGAATATCCACAATGAGTTACATAAGCTGAATGTAATTAAACTGTATTCACTTATTGCCTGTTGGTGTCCAAGTTGAAAATACATGTAATATTTAAATGTCTGTGTTTTATTTTCTCCGTGTAAAAAAGAGGATGTGTGCTTATAACCATATGATAGAGCGATCAATCTGCCTAATCTTTTCCCAACTATGTTGGGGTTGACTTCTAATCTAACCGGATGTAGCTGAATACCAGTATTTTACATGGAGTGCCTATCTGACCTCTAGAACCCAGTTACTGGGTAAGACTGGTTGTTAGACTTTCGGGCTTCTGACTGCCCGTAACGACTGTAAAAATCCACGAATGACAGCGGGGACCGACGACGGCTTAACGTGCTTTCCGAGGCACGGATGGGACTTGATATGTGAAGATCTCACCCATCCACAGACCAACCGCGGCAAGCGTACCTTAACCTGATCGGCCTGTGAGGCCGTTATTACTTAGCTGCTGTTACTTAGCACATGCGGCAGACATGACTATTATAATATATGTAAGTATCATAATAAAAGTAAGTACCGATGATATTGCTGGAACCAGGACTTCCCAATTATCAAAACGAAATATGTTTATTTTACTTCGTGTTATCAGAGTTCTCACTCCGTTATTTGTGTAATTATGACGTCCCCGTCATAATTACACAGATAACAAAGTAAGATATCAGGTGTCTGCCCTCACGAAGCAATTAATACATGATAGGTCAAGCGTGGTGATCAATGAGAAGAGGCGTTTGTCCTGCAGTGGGACAATAAAACTCTAGTATTTTTTATTGGCTCCAATTACAGAAAGGTTACGAAAGGTCTTTTGCCATGTTTTCGCTGCTGACGTTTCATAGTGACTAAAAATGATACTAGCACCCTACCACCTAACACACTATTAACCTGAATGCTCTTGAAGGATATTGCTAATACATTGCTTCATATATTCGTAAAATGTGTCTGCTGAACAACGTAAACAACGCAATGAATGTTGTTGAACTCTCAAAATGAAACCCATTGCTATTGTTAGTGTGTGTGTTTCGAGCTTTCTGCGGTTCAAGATTGACATAATTCCTGTTTACCAGCGTGCAGCGTGCGTAAAAAAAAAAGAAACGAACGTGCATAAATAATCTTAAATATGCTTTTTTGACAAGGACACGTTTGATGTGGGTTTTGAATTTTCCATCCACAATCTTATAAAGCATTATTATTTTACAACTGGTCTGATACAACTGGTCTGTGTTAATTGGTGATGTTCTTCAGAAAGTTCAGGCGCGTAGTATTCGCTACGGGCGTGCGTGTATGACCAGAGGGGCAATTCTCGTAATCTTAAGAACGTTCACAGTCGGATCTCAGTCTCAATCTGTCAAAAATACCTCTAATTTCCCTACATTTTTGACAAGCTTTTGACATAGATTGTCGCTGAGAAGAGGTTGCGACTCGAATTAAACGTTTTTAAATACGGGAATGTCTTCAGATGTATGAACGTAAACGAAGCAAAAGCAGTATGTACGGGTCGTAACAAGTGACGTTACTGTAATCAGAAACTACAGAACGCCACCTGCGCACTGCACCTTACGCGTTCTTCCAATAGGGTATGCAGAACCTTCCCTATTGGAAGAAGGCATGAGTTTATGTAAGTACGTCCTGTTTACCAACAAAACCAAATCATAATGCTTGTGAAAGAAATGGCCACCCCGTCAATAATCATCATCATCTGCCTAGCCTTTTCCCAACTATGTTGGGGTCGGCTTCCAGTCTAACCGGATGCAGCTGAATACCAATATTTTACATGAAGCGACTGCCTATCTGACCTCCACAACCCAGTTAATGGGTAATACGATACCCGTTGGTAAGACTGGTTGTCAGACTTTCGGGCTACTGACGACCCGTAACGACTGTCAAAGATCCACGAATGACAGCCGGGACCAACGGCTTAACGTGCTTTCCGAGGCACGGAGGCGTCTTGGTATGTGAAAATGGTCACCCATCCACGGACCAACCGAGGCAAGCGTAGCTTAACCTGATCGATCGACCCGTGCGGCGGTTTTTACTTAGCCACAAGCCGCCCCGTCAATAATGATTTATTTAATTAGATATTTGCCTTCAAAGCAAGAGTGAACAAGCATCTTCTGAGTACGCTCATTCCATCATAGACCTCATCTATCGCTTTCCATCAGGCGTGATCGAGTTGTAGAACAGGCCCAATTAGCAATAAAAAAACAATAAATGCTACGAGTAGAGATCGAGCTTTCGACCTATTTACTTGACAGATTGTGCCTTATCCGTTGGGCTATTGAAAGAAAAGAAAGAAAGAAAAAGTATTTATTGCGACTCGTACAGGATCATAAACTAAACTAACTAAACACAGTTAAAAATAAAACAAATTATATAAAAAAGTAACAAAAGGAAAATGAAACAGAAAGTCCTGTACGAGGCCAAAAGGCTCCTGTCTCAGCATGATGCTTCGACATTTAAAAAATAAATGCCGCAGCGCTGGTATTCTGATAGGGCCCGCTGTGATGTCACGGGCAGTCACAGTAATAAATAAATAATAAATTAGATTAATAGATATAATTATGTAAAATATTAGCAATAAAATAAATATTATTAATTTTTAATCCGCGCCAGACGTGTATACTCGTATGTATATTGCTGCTTCAGTGTATCTTAGGTACATTTTAATAACTTTACATACACTCCAACACCATCATCATCTGCCTAGCCTTTTCCCAACTATGTTGGGGTCGGCTTCCAGTCTAACCGGATGCAGCTGAATACCAGTATTTTACATGAAGCGACTGCCTATCTGACCTCCACAACCCAGTTCCACACACTCCAACACCAATAAACATTAATGACGTACCTACTCCATTTAATTGAGATATAAATACTTACATCGAAAAAATGCAGATTTTAATCAATTTTAATTTGCATAATACTTAGTCTCTTTTAGTATGAATGCATTAAAATCACAATTTAACGACTTTCGAACGATCCGACATTGCTATAAAGATAACCAATAAAAAGTTTTTAAGCTAAAGTTAATTATAATTTATAAGTATTTTTTGAGCGTGGTGTCCCAGTGGTAATGGTCCGGGCCCGACTTAAAAGTTGTAGGTCGTGGGTTCGAACCCAGGCAGCCGCTTTACTTTGTGGAAATAATTTTCATATCAACTGCTCTCAAAACGGTGAAGGAAAACATCGCGAGGAAAGCGCATGTCCTAGAACGAAAACTTCGAAGACATTGTGACATCTACCAATCGGCATTGGAACCACATAATAGATTATAAACCACTCCCTCTCGAAGACAGGAGGCCTGTGTCTCAGCAGTGGGGACATTGTGATATGAATGGCTGATCGTGTTATAAAGTATTTTTAACCGACTTCTAAAAAAGGAGGAGGTTCTTAATTCGTATGCTTGTATTTTTTTTTTATGTTTGTTCGCGCATAACTCCGTCGCTTGCCAATCGATTTGAAAATTTTTTTGTTGGAAAGGGTATAACTTCCCAAATGGTTCCATGAAATTTTATCGAAATCGGACAAGCGGTTTTTGAAAAATCAAAAAGAATATCACAACAAAAAAGTGACAAATGAAAACGTTTTTACAAAAAAAAAAACAACTGACTTCCTTAAAACACTGCAAAGTGAAAAATAACTTTAATTTCGGAAGTCGGTGGCGAAAAATGAAATATAAAAACCAAAGACACCGACTTCCGAAATTAAAGTTATTTTTCACTTTGTAGTGTTTTTTTTTTATCGTAAAAAAGTTTGTATAGAATTCTGTATTAGGTAGTGCAGTAGATCTATGGGTAGGTATGCGAGAATTTAAAAGAGGAAAACAAATAGAACATAATGTAGTGAGTAAGTTTTGATAGGTACCTATATGTAAACAATGGACCAGTTAATCAGCATAAATAGGTACTTACACTGATAAGAACATAAAGAGTACCTACGTCCGGGGAAGAACCTACATTATCTGCAGCAGTAGCTTATTAGCATACATGCGTAGGTTATAGGATACAGACTACATAAATTCTAAGGAACAGTAGGATACAGACTACATACATAAACTCACGCCCTCTTCCCATGGGGGTAGGCAGAAACTACAGAACGCCACCTGATAGGATCCTTTTT
Source organism: Apamea crenata (assembly GCA_949629185.1). Taxonomy (NCBI): domain Eukaryota; kingdom Metazoa; phylum Arthropoda; class Insecta; order Lepidoptera; family Noctuidae; genus Apamea; species Apamea crenata. The sequence continues at coordinate 11,977,303 of OX451375.1, read as the reverse complement.
TTTTGTGGATGGGGAAATCGTCAAATGACCCCTCCCGCTCTGGGTGGAGCGGAAGGGAGTGTCAGACTCTTACTGACTAAAACCCACCCGTGTTCCTTCCTTAGCCCTTTCTGTTCCAGGGCAGCGGTAACCCTTTCGGACGATCCCGCTACCCACCTGATAGGATCCTTACGTAGTCCTTTTGCTTTTACGTGTGGTCATAGACGCACGCCAGTTACGAGTATTACGCACCTACATATACAGGGTTACAGGGACATTGACGCGCTAACTGTAACCATGGATTCAGCACATGAGTTTAGACCCCATAGCGTCGAAATTTTTCGTCGGTTATTAAAAAAAAAAATTGCTGTTCCATACATTTTGACCGCGTAGGTATTGCACTTTTCTATGAAACAGAAGATTTTTTTATGTATTCATAATACACAGATAAAAATTTTGATTGGGCGGGAATCGAACTCGCAACACAATCATGTCGCAGCTGTGCCAGTGCCCAACTGTTCTGTGCCAGCGTGACTTGTACATAATTTCTGAAATCGAACTTGGGCATAATGTCAAACAGTGGATGAACTCGGCGAACAAAGCTCATTTCTTCTTTGAAATATAAATCAGTATGTAAGTATTTGTTTTCTTTATAGAAAGAGGTCTTAACAAAAGTGAAGATTTCTAAGATTATCATTTAGAACTAAATCTATTTATAATAATTAAGCTGAAGAGTTTGTTTGAACGCGCTCATGTCTGGAACTACCACTCCGATTTGAAACTTTCCACCACAACCACCACCATCACCACACCACCACCACCCACCACCACCACCTACCACCAACCCCTTTCCTTTCCACTTTCTTTTCTTTTCATTTTCTTTCCTTTTTTTCTTTCTTTCTTTTTTTCTTACTTCTTTTTTGCATTTGATAGCCCAATTTGAGGAGTTTGGGGAACGTTATAGGCTATTATATATATAGAAAAAAGTTAGAAAGAACTACGCTTAGCAAAACAAACTAACAGCGCGGGCAAGCGATGCGACGCAGATAAACTCGCGTGCAGAAGCTAGCAGGTAATAAGTGGAGATATTGACCGCTCCCTGAAAAACTTTGAAACAGTATTTTATTCAAATTTTAATAAAGCCACACAGAATATAATCCCAGCCAAATTATGCATGATTACCATAATAATATTCGAATGTACCCTACGCATAATAACACGAATACAGACGAGTAATATTAAATGTCAAGTTTGCCATTAATTCTGGCATTCTAATGCAGTTAGAAGTTTAATCGCTTGGCATAACGAGGGACACCTTCAATGGCGGTAGACGCATATCTAGTTGTTTTGGCAGATTCATGTTGATATCGTCTGGGGGTTTTAGTAAACAAATTTTGGGGTGGACGAGCTATGTAAAGATTTTTTTATGGAACACTACATACGAACAACATCACGTTTGAATTTTCTGAAGGGCAAACAGGGAGGGGGGGGGGACAAGGGAGTGGGTCCGTATCCACAGGCAAATTTTTATCGCGCAATGGATTTTCAATTCTCTGCTTAGCGCCGAGAGTTGAAAATCCAACTTGTATTAATTTTTTTGATACGCTGGGATTGCACTCTGTTTAGTTCTCAATGCTCAGCTAAGCACCGAGAGTTGAAAATACAGTGCGCAAAAAAATTGTCCCTGTGCATCTGGACATATTATAAAATAGCATAATCAGCCTATAATGTTCCCACTACTGGGACATCAGGCCGTGGTCTGTAATTCACCACGATGACCCAGTGCGGGTTGGTGGATTTCACTTTTCTTCGAATTTTTTGGTTCTGGGATGTCCTAGAACCAAAAAAAACGGTGGATTAATAATGTACACCAAGTAAGTAAGCCTGCTTGGGTTTGAACCCAAGACCTACTCCCGTTACCACTGGGCCACCACTGCTCAGCTGGTGGTGAGGTGTCAATAGTACCAATCCAAGCTCACTTGACCTAAGTTTTCACAGTGAGATTTTTACAGAATAATAAACCCTGTAGTTATTAGACCACAGCAAAAATCATCTCTAACTTAAATATCCACTTCACAATCCCCAGACGAACGTAAAAATGATAGAAACTCTTCTAAATATGGCAATAAGGCTCATTATCCGCATCCGCATCCGCATATTTTGACGGCACGGTTGGCGCAGTGGTTAAGCGATTGACTGCTGCGCTGCGTGTCGCGGGTTCTATTCCCGCACGGAACAAATATTTGTATGACCTACATGTATTTGTTCCGAGTCTGGGTGTTTTTCTATCTATAATATGTATGTATTTACAAAAAAAAAAATTGTATATAAGTAGTTTATCAGCCATCTTGTTACCATAACACAAGCATTAGGTTGCTTAGCTTGGGACAAATGGTGCTGTGTGAAATGTCCAGGGATTTATTATCCCATTTATGCAGACTGAAGGTCGCATATCCCGTGTACACCAATGACGTAGGATGTCCTTATGGGGAAATAAAACTTAATTACTTTTACAAACATACTTTTATGATACCGTTACCATTAATTTAATTCTTCATGAAGATTGTAGATAAGTTCGGAATTACGTTTTTTAATTTGCTCTGATTAACGAACCCATTTAGAATTTTTACTTTTATGATTCTTTAATTAATTTTAATATTATATTTTTTAAATGGGAAGGATTAAAATGAGTAGTTTGTACAGGATGTTTAAAAATATTTTTACAAAAAAAAAAAAACAACCGACTTACAACAAAGACACCACTAGCGCAAAATAACTTTAATTTCGCAAGTCGGTGTCGTTGATGGGCTCGCTATTTCGTTGTTTGCCACCAAACGGCAACAAAATAAAAATTCAACCGGATTGAGAACCATTTTCTTTTTGAGCTTGGTTAAAAAGTAAGTCGAGCTCACAGTTTAATCCTAACACTAACATTCATATTTTGTTAGAGAGTGGAATTCTTGAGTTTAGGTATATTGAGTAAATAAGAGGTTTAGTAGCGTTGGAAGGAAAGTCAAGTTACACCGATGACCTTGTGAAGGTGACAGGAATCCGCTGGATGTGAGAAGCACTGAACCCGTCGAAGTGGTGGTGGCTTATGTCCAGCAGCGAACGTTTTTCAGCTGAAATGATGATGATGATGAAGTAGTATAGTGACAACGAGAAAAACACATTGCCAATGATGTCCGAATGGTCAATTCTTGCATTTCCTGCCCCTTAACATAATTTATTTATTATTTATTTATTTAAGATTCATGCACAACGTTACGGAATTGAATCCCAAGGCATCAACACAAGGAAATAACAAAATTAGCAAACAAAAACACAATACAATAACACTTGTAAAATAAACAAATACGAGTAATCACAACATATACCTAATATTAAGTTTTTAACAGCAAAACTCGTCAAAGCCACCCATCTTCTATTCAAGGCGTATAGGCCTTACGCCTTCTTAGTTTGAAAGCCAATATAGATGTTTTTGTTTGTTTGTTTTGTCTGTGCGGTTTTGGCAATACCATAATGACAGATTGAGCATTTACTGAGCAGAAACTGAGCCGTGGTAACCCAGTGGTAAAGGACCGCGAATTACCAGTTGTACTTCGTAGGTTCGAACACAGACAGGCGCTTTACTTTGTGTAAATTATTTCATCACCACTGCTTTCAAAACGGTGAAGGAAACCATCGTGAGGAAACCGGCATGTCCTAGGACCAAAAATTCGAAGACATGTGACATCTACCAACCCGTACTGGGCCCGCGTGGTGGATTACGGCCCACCCCTTCTCACAGATAGGAGGCCTGTGTCCCAGCAGTGGGAACGTTATAGGCTGATAATGTTGATGCTATAATGACAAAGCTTTTTTAGCTCCAATGTTTTAGGCACGTTTAATAAGAAATTGTTTTCTCAAACCCCTTCGCAGCGCACGGAGCTTAGAAAAGACCCTTAGAAGCGTTATGTCTACAGAAACGACGCCACAGGCAAATCTCATTAAAAAAAAAAACATCAGCCTGTACCAAAAAAGTTCTCTAATAAAGTAATTTTACAGCTAAGTAGCCAGTGTGATAGCATCTTAATATGCACTTTAAATGCTACCGAACTTGAAGTACCAAACCGGTTGGGGATTGTTGTGTTTTCGGCATGTTTGTTAAATTAACCACACATGTATGTGGGTGAATTGACAGACCGTATTCGCAACACCACACTGCGCTCCAAAACACAGATTACTGACGTTGCTCAAAAAGCCGCTAAGCTGAAGTGCCGCTAAGCGTCTGCTGTATGCCCAATAAGCTGTGGGCCAGAATAAACACCACGTGGAGCCCTGACACAGCTTGAAGGCGTCGCGACAGACCCCGTTGAAGATGGCGGGACGAGCTGGACAAAACAAACGACCACTGGTCCACTTTAGCCCAGATCGAGAGAGCTGGAAGTCATAGGCTTTTGCCCAGCAGTGGGATGATGCAGGCCGACAGTAACAGTATGTGGGTGTACAAAAATATTAATACTACGTAGGTCTCGTAAGATAAAAGAGAGGAAATGATAATAAAAGGCGTCGTGAGCGTCTAAAAGTCGTCAAAGATGGTTTATCGTGAAAATGTAGTACAGCATTTCTGTGAGTATACGTACTCGTATAGCAGTAATGAAATCAGGACAGACTAAACTAAAACTAACTAACGGGAAAACTAAAAGGGGGTAAACGGAGCCGGTCGAAACCCAACAAGGTTTATAAAAGGCAGGGTCCAGAGAAGGACAGCTGGATACCAGTATTTTACATAGAGCGACTCCCTATCTGACCTCCACAACCCAGTTGCTGGGTAATACGATACTCCTTGGTATGACTGGTTGTCAGACTTTCGGGCTACCGTAACAACTGTCAATGATTCACGAATGACAGCCGGGACCAACGGCGGCGTAACGTGGCTTTCTGAGGCACAGAGGGGTCTGTAATTAAATATACATATAGTATGTTTCTAGGTTAATAGTTGTCAGGTAGCACCTAGGAGTGCTTTGATATAAACCCTTAGTTTGTTACCCAACTTCAACTCGAATGATAACCAAAAATGTTTATCCCTGACTTTTTAACTCCCAAGTTTAAATCAGGCTTCGTTCCAAATTATGACGAAACTTTTTTCAATATTAGGCTTAGCGCGCAGGTTTTAAAAACTTTTTAAGCGGATCCAGGCAACATTTTAATGTGCTAGGTCGCCATTTTGATATTCATAAATCTTTCAGATCATCGCCGGTTGGAGGTCGTATTTTTTCGCGTCCGAATAAATGTTTTAAATCTTTTTTTAGTGCTCATACTTTTTGCATACCTATTATTTTAATAACGAGTTTTATAGGCTCACACCCAACAGTGGATGGAAATGGGTAAAGACTACCTCAAGACACATAAGAAGTCATCACCCACAAGGTAACTTCACGCACTGCTTGCTTGCTTGCTGCTACGCTTGTCGGCACGGTTGGCGCAGTGGTTAAGCCCAGCAATGCATAGATATGTAAGCTGTCACGCCGTTTATGCCTGGAGGCTTTTATTTGGGTAGTAAGTTTTTTAATTTACTTTTTAATTTTATTTAATTATTTTTTAGCTTGAGTACGTATAGTTTTATTATATTTGTTGGTATATTGGCGTTGCTAGCTGACATATTTATGGCAAATAATATAATGTTATGTTCTGGTCTTGTAATGATAATTACCGAACATAGGTACCTAGTATTGTTTACAATCAAGTATTTTTTTACTGAACAGACAGCTGTGCTGCTGGGGAGTTTGTTGCGCCACTTCTTCCCAGCGATAGCACTAGGAAGTGGTGAAGAGCCGCGTTTTTGGGGGACTGTCTTTTGTAATTTTGACGTTCAAAAAGTACTGATTCTCAGCCTTATTTGAATAAATAACTTTCGATTTCGATTTTTGATTTTTAGGCTGCCTGTCCATTGAAGCGGAGCGAGGCTGCGGAGCGGAGAAACGGAGAAATATTAACCAATAGGATTGAGCGGAGCGGAGATTTTATGATTTTATGCAATCCTATTGGTTAATATTTCTCCGTTTCTCCGCTCCGCAGCCTCGCTCCGCTTCAATGGACAGGCAGCCTAAAGCGATTGACTGCTGCGCTGCGTGTCGCGGGTTCGATTCCCGCACGGAACAAATATTTGTATAACCTACAAGTAGTTGTTCCGGGTCTGGCTGTTTGTGTATGTAAGTTTAAATGTTTGTAAACGCACCCACGATACAGGAGTAATTCCTAGTGTGGGGCAACGTTTTATATAAAAAACCAAAAACGGCTGGTCATAGACCTCTCTTTTCTTGTGCCAATTTCCATCTTCCTGTGGAAACCTCATCCAGGTTCTACTTGCAATGTCGTCCGCCCGCCTCGCCGCCGGATGATCGACACTTTATCTTTCAATCCTTAGACGCCACTTGGTCACTGCCTTATTCCACCTGTCATCACTGCGCCTTGCCAGGAGTCCTGCCTACCTCCAGTTGAATTCAATCATTCCTTTGCCGATATCGAAAGAAGGTGTGAGCAGTACTTAAACAGGGTGGCGGGGAAGGACATTGACACGCAAATTGTAATCATGAATTCAGAACATGATTCTAGCCCTCTAGCGTAAAAATGGTTCGTAGGACATAAAAAAAAAACCTACTGTTTCATAGAATAGTGCAATACCTATGCAGTTAAAATGTAAGGAACAGCTGATGGTCCAGAACCAGGTAACAGTTTATGCGTCGATGTCCCGGCCACCTTGTATATTGATACACATCACCTCTGCGGAGTTCCGATAACTAATTTTACTTGAACCTGTAGATGAAAAAATTAACGCATAATGCCATTTCACAAAATAAAACAAACTAAGTGAATAACGCACTTAATACAACCCATTGTCTCACCTTTATTTGCGCAATTAATTAAGTAAAACAATGATGTCGGAGATAGGGGCATAGCTAAACACCGTTTGTCACACCCTGACAATGACAAATGTTCCTAAATACTGCTTATACGAGCGATGCTAAGCGAAGCGGAGTGGAAAGAAGACATGTCTCGTTTAGCTCTGGGTTTGCTTAAGTTTAGTTAAGTAAATACTACTTATCTCAGTACTAATCCTTCTACATATAAACGCGAAAGTTTGTATGGATGGATGGATGGATGTTTGTTATTATTTCACGCCAAAACTACTACTACAAACCAGGATTAACACATAGGATACTTTTTATCCCGATATACCCACTGGATCGAAACTTATGCGGGCGAAACCACGGGGCGCAGCTAGTAATATTATAAACGCGAAAGTTTGTATCATGGATGGATGGATGGATCCTATGTGTTAATCCTGGTTATAAACTATCTGTGTGCCAAAAATCATCCAAATCTGTTTAGTAGCTTTTGCGTGAAAGAGTAACAAACATCCATCCATCCATACAAACTTTCGCGTTTATAATATTAGTAGGATTATCTCGTTTCTCGCAAGTATAGCTTATTGTGCAATGTGCTTTGCATTTTGAGCTTGATTAATTTATATGCTTCGCTAAGAGAAGCACTAAACGAATCAACCTTTTTCGTGTCTTCATTTAAAGTGGGAAGAATTTTAAACGAATTTAACACAAATTGAATTGAAGAGTACTTAATAAAAGGGAATCAAGTGCGTTTGGAGGGTGTTGTGGCGCAGCCTGGGAGAGGCTTATGTCCTGCAGTGGACTGCGATAGCCTGAGTTGATTGGTTGATTGAAGTACATTTGGGTAACCTGAACCTATTGGTTACCAACACACATCAGACACCCATGTGTGTAATGTATGTTGACCATTTCTTAGTCTCAGTGCTCGATGCGCGTTCCTTCACTCATCATCATCTGTCTAGCCTTTTCCCAACTAGGTTGGGGTCAGCTTCCAGTCTAATCGGATGCAGCTGAATATCAGTATTTTACATGTAACGACTGCCTATCGGACCTCCACAACCCAGTTACTGGGTAATACGGTACCCCTTGGTAAGACTAGTTGTCAGACTTTTGGGCTTCTGACGACCCGTAACGAGTGCCAAAGATTTACGAATGACAGTCGGGACCAACGGCTTAACGTGCTTTCCGAGGCACGGAGGGGTCATAAATGTAAAGATGGTCAGCCATCTACAGACCAACCGCGGCAAGCATAGCTTAACCTGATCGATCGACTCGTGCGGCTGTTATTACTTAGCCACAAGCCCCTTCTATGCGGTTCTTCTTTACAAGGTCAAATTAAATTAGCTAGCCATACTTCGCAGTTGTTTTGTGATGAGTTTCGCTAGCTAATTTAAATTGACCCTGTATATGGGAAGAGGCCCTTCGTCCTGCAGTAGGACAGTAACAGAACCATTCGTCCAAAAATTAAGTACTAAAACCACAAGTAGCTTTGTAGTTTACTGAGCTCATCTCATTTCTAGCTTAGCTCGAGGTGCTACCTTTACAGGCAAACACCTTTGAGATATAGCCACTTAGCGGTCCAACGGGTGCCAGGCGCCAAAACTGTTCCGTTAACAATTTATTAACGGCAAAAATAAATTGTTTTAAATTAATCTTTTAAGTTGCCCTATACAAGAATGTTAGGTATTTTTGGCTTCCTTAAGTGAAAAAGCTACGCATAGATTTCTTGATAAGCACCTAAGTTAGTTTTCTCTCAGGAATTTTTGACAAACTTATTTTTCTGAAGTTCAGTGCAGCAAAACGACAACAAGAGACAAGAGAAAGAGTGAGAGAGAAAACAACAGAGAGAGAGAGAGAGAGAGAGAGTGTGAGAGTGTCAACATTTTTTATGCTTGAGTACGAGTCTTTTTGACTATGTGTGTCTTAAGTGTTTTGTCTTATTTTTTTTTAATTTTGTTGTAATATTATTATTATTTAGTTGTAATTGTGCGTTTTGTTTGTGCAGAATAAAATGTTTTTCTTTCTTTCTTTTCTTTCAAAATAATGCTGTGTCTACTTCAAAATTCTCAGAGAACACAAATTTTCTTCGACAGCACCTTCTATTACGAAAATTACTCAAACTATGGGACACTTGGCATCATGTCCTGAGCAAACCACCCTTCTTCCTGCATGTTACGGGAATTAATGATACAGTACTATTAGTGCTACATACGAAGCTAAGTTCTAGGCTGGAATAAATGAAATTGTTATCAACACGCTAAGAAGCAGAAGGGGACTATTTAATGAAGCTGCTGGCAGGAGATAATCCGACAATATTGCAAGTTTCTTCAATACATTTTCTGCTTAATTAAATAGCATGTGTCAATTAATCTGCCTAACCTTTTCCCAACTAAGTTGGGGTGGGGTGGCTTTACAGTCTAACCAGATTCAGCTAAATACCAGTATTTTACATGGAGCGATTGCCTATCTGACCTCCACAACCCAGCTACTCGGTAATACGATACCCCTTGGTAAGACTGGTTGTCAGACTTTCGGGCTACTGACGACCCGTAACGACTGCCAAATATCCACGAATGACAGCCAGGACCAACTGATTAACGTGCTTTCCGATGCACGGAGGGGTACGTGAAGATGGTCACCCATCCACGGACCAACCGCGGCAAGCGTAGCTTAACCTGAACGGTCGACCCGTGCGGGTGTTATTCCTTAGCCACAAGCCCCTTATTAAACAGTATGTGTCTTTGTAATTATTTGACGAATATATCGCATTGTCAGTAATATTACATAGGGCCCTGATAAAGTCTATGTTTGCGATCTACCAACCCGCACCACCCACGCCCACGTGGTTGATTACGGCACACTCCCTCTCACAGAGATGAGTCCTGTGTCCCAGCAGAGGGTATAATTTAAAGTTCGTTTTTTAATCCCAGATACTAATCTGACATTTAAGTCTTTTGTGTTTGCGTTTTTTTAGTATAGAAATTTGACATTACACCTGTCAAATTAGTGTCTGTATTTAAAAAACGAACTTTAGGCTGCATGTTTGAATGTTATGTTATCTGTATAAGGCATGATGTACAGCGGTCATTTCTCCTTCTTATTTTAAATCGAGGCCGGCAGTGTTATCCAACTTATACCTATCTTCCATGCCTACATTATAAAGAAAACAAGGAAAACAAAAACAACTCTAGACAAAACACAACCCTATTAGCATATTCGGACAACATCAGTGACTGCCGCACTGCAGAGCGTTTGACGATGAGTTATAGACTATAGACGTAGCATATTGTCATAGTTGTGATAGTTGATAACGTCAATCACTCAAGTGTATACGTCGCTCTACGTCACGATATTTTGTATACGAAGGCTGATGGAAGTGGGGCAAGGAGTAGGTGGAGGTACACTTGTTTCTTCTTTGTCCGATGATTTAACCTTTTTTTTGTGTGATAATCTTCTAGGTAAAAAAATTATCATCTGCCTTTTTCCGACTATGTTGGGGTCGGCAAACCAGATCCGGAATACCAGTATTTTACATGGAGCAACTGCCTAACTGACCTACACAACCAAGTTACTGGGTAAGATGATACACCTTCTAGATATGAAAGGAGAGGAGCAAGATTGAAATGGGACTGGCAGGCAGTGTATCTCAAATGGAAGCGGTAACCATTTTGCTGCAACACCAATACCTCAAAACTGAGGTTACGTTTGGCGCGGATTAAAAATTAATAATATTTATTTTATTGCTAATATTTTACATAATTATATCTATTTTATTATATTATTTATCTAATACTGTAATTGCCCGGACATCACAGCGGGCCCTATCAGAATACCAGCGCTATAAAAAGAAATGCCAAGATTTTTTTTAAATGTCGAAGCATCTGAGATAGGAGCCTTTTGGCCTCGTATAGGACTTTCTGTTTCATTTTTCCTTTTGTTACTTTTTTATATAATTTGTTTTATTTTTATTTTTAACAGTGTTTAGTTAGTTTAGTTTAGTTTATGATCCTGTACGAGTTGCAATAAATACTTTTTCTTTCTTTCTTTCAAAACGAAAAGAAGAGATAAAAACAAATCTCTAAAAAACAAACAAAATTAGCATAAGCCGACAATGTCAATGATGGACGCACTCCAGAGCGTTTGACAATGAGTAATAGATGAAGCATATTGTCATAGTTGTGATGGTTGATAACGTCAATCATTCAAGTATATACGTCGCTCTTTGTTATGTGTACGAAGGCTGCTTGATATGGGGCAAGGACTAAATAGGTACACTTGTTTGTCCTATGTTTTGACCGTTTTTTTTTTTGGTATGGTAATCTTTGAGGTACGAAAGAATAGGAGCGAAATTGGGGATCTACTCCGAAGTAGTATCGGCCTAATGTTCGGCCGTTTTCTGCTACGAAGTTACTATTTGGTTCGGTCGGTTGCGATCCTACACTCCTACACTCTTTCGAATATTGACTATGGCCCCGACCCAACTGAGCCGATCCGAACGTTTTTTCGCATTTTTCAATAATATTCGGTTCGGCCATGTGTCAGTCCGATCTGAACATTCGCACTTTGCACTTCGGAGTAGACCCCCTGATGTGGGACTGGGCAGGTAATGTATGGGTAGGTGGATGATTGTTGGTCAAAACTATTATCTGAATGGAAGCTAAAGTAGGAAATGCGACGTCTTGGAAGACGCAGATGGAGATGGCGAGACGAGGCGCCAGGAGAGAGGTGCTCATGCTCCGCAGTAGGACCGTAGGTATGAGTGGATATAATAATCAACCAATCAATCACATTCTTTATTTCAGACCAAAGATCCATTATAGTGTTAGTATCACCTTAGCCAAACTGTTAGTAAATAATAATTTATTAAATTAATTGGCGACATGGACGTCTGTGCGCATATGTTTACCCGCCCAATGATGAATGGCCCATCAATGTTGCCCGTCAGTGTAGCAAGTATCTTCATCATGGATAGGTACGGTCACCAAAGGAGATAAGTAACCAGGGCCGTCGGATATAGTTGAAGTTTGGCAAGAAACCGATGGATGTTTTCGAATGAAATTTAATTTCATTAATAGAAAACAAATAGTTTATTTATCAAATTAAATTTCATTAAATAATATCCAACGGTTTCTTACTAAACTTCAACTATATCCGATGCCCTGGTTACTTATCTCTTTTGCCGACTGTACATCCTACATCTGGGTGATCCTGATTCTACTATTTTAAATGTCTACCTCTCAATGTACCTACATAATCAAGCTATCTATATGCCATCAAACGCGATCATTCGACAAAAACATACAATGACAGAAGTCTATGCGGTTTGAATAAAACATGACTTTGATACCATAGCGCTATTAGAAACACAACTGACATCTTTCGGGACATTATAGCGTAATGTGGTGAGGCATGGCATGGCTTAGCGTGGTGTTCTGTAATTTCTGCATACCCCCACGGGAATAAGTCGTGAGTTTATGTGTACCTCATCATCATCTGCCTAGAGTTTTCCCAACTATGTTGGGGTCAGCTACCAGTCTAACCAGATGCAACTGAATACCAGTATTTTACATGGAGCGACTGCCTATCTGACCTCCACAACTTAGTTACTGGGTAATACGATACCCCTTGGTAAGACTGGTTGTCAGACTGTTGGGCTACTGACGACCCGTAACGACTGTCAAAGATCCACGAATGACAGCCGGGACCAACGGCTTAACGTGCTTTCCGAGGCACGGAGGGGTCTTGGTGTGTGAAGATGGTCACCCACGGACCAACCGCGGCAAGCGTAGCTTAACGCGATCGATCGACTCGTGCGGCAGTTATTACTTAGCCACAAGCCCCTGTGTATGTACCAATAGCGTATTATAAAAGCATAGGGAAAGTGACCTCTAACATAACTTTGGAAAATAGGAACATAACTTAATGTCTCTAGTAAAACAAGAAAAAAAGATAATTTCAAGAGCATATTCGTACAAAACAATTCATTAACGCAAGTGCTCCGAAACTTTTTTTGATCACTGTATTTCGTTTCAACCCCAACCGCAAAAAGTGCCAGAGATAAAACCTTTTTACATCTCACACACAATTCGTGGCATAAAATACTGCACTAAACTCGGTACACACTAATAGTACCGATTTATTTCGCATAACAAACAACAGCCATTCATTTGGTACTTTTCAAAATGTGCTAAAATAAAATGAAAGTCTCCGTCGGGCATTTGTTTTGGAGCGCACTTTTTCTCGCATTTTGCTAGCGTCACACCTACTCGTAGATGCGTAAAACAATGTTTAAATGGGTAGGGATGTGCTGCGCTGCATAGCATTTTATCGACTGTCGATTTATTGAATGAAACTTCTTCGGCGGCGATTCGATAATTGGACGAGAATTGAGAGTGAAATTTCAAAGACGCGCCACGTTTAGGTAATTTTTTTTTTCATGAGAGAGAATAAAGATGTAACTCTCTCTGTCTCTCATATGAAATCTCTCCTATTCTTTATTTTTTAAGAAGTGGCACTTGTATCACGGGTACGGTGCGACACGTGCAATTTTTTTTTAAATCTGCATTACTTTGCTGTTCACTATTTCATCTTGCTCATGTAAGCTTTCTATAGATCTTGGTAGGTAGGTAATATCACGGTAAACAAAATTTAATCCATTTTCGTGTTAGCAGTATGATTTAAATTTTTCTTGCCGTAATAATAATACCAGCCTGTGTGCCCCACTGTAGGGAAAACATAGAAGGCACAAGCATTGATCACCATGCACGCTTAATATAACGCTTATTTATTTTAGAAGTATATATTTATGTATGTTTATTTGTATGTATGTTAGTTCAGTCTCGTAATTTTTGTTTAGTTTTTAAGTGAATTGCTTTTTTGATTCTTTGTATTATTTTTTTGTCTCCTTTGCTCTATCACACGCTGTCTACATCTCTGTATCTATTGTCCTATCTAAAGTATGCTGGAAGAGATTTCTCATGAAATAAGCATCACCTCTGTACCTATTTTTTCTGTTCTGTTTTTCATTGTCTATTTATATGTGTGTAAATAAATGGTAAAATAAATAAATAAATATAAATCTAAACTCGCCAACTCCTCTTAAGGGTTAGTGATTTCAGACTTATATTTACTGTCAAGGTTTCCTCACGATGTTTTTCCTTCATCGATGTCAGTAATGTCTTAGCTAAACTTAGAAAGTATATACGAGTATGAATTGAAAACGTTACATGGGTACTGCCTGTATTTGAACCCACAAGCCAGTCAGCCAGACGGCCTTTACCACTAGGCTATGACGACATAAAATATGGTCTAAAATATGAAAAAAACGAAAGAAAAACTCTGTAAAACCATTTACTTACAACCAAGGAACATTTCACTTGTGTTATCTACAGTTGGCACCCTGACATTCCGGCAACGTTTATTAAAATTATAAAAAACTTGGTGCAATTGTTCATGCGGAAACGTTTTTTCGTGTCAAACCCTTATTCAGTTTTGTGAAAGAGACCCAAAAGTTAAAAGGTGTTTACAAATTATAGCGATGAAAATAAAATTATAAATACGAGAACCATTTGAATTCGTATTCATAGAACGGTATGTATTGCTCTCCCTCCAAAAAAATTACTCGCACACAAAGGGTTTTTGCCTTGTTGTACGGCAAAGCAAAAAATGCCAAAAAACACGTTTGTTGAAAAACCCCTTATATTATTAACTTTAATTTTTTTACTAGCTGCGCCTCTCGTTTTCACCCGCATAAGTTTCGATCCCGTAGGAATATCGTTATATAATATGTTAATGTTGGTTATAAACCATCTGTATGCCAAATTTCATCCAAAAAAAATCCTGTTTTTGCGTGAAAGAGTAACAAATATCCATTCATCCATCCATCCATCCATCCATCCATCCATCCGTCCATCCATATATCCATACAAACTTTCACGTTTATAATATTAGTAGGATTATTTGCTGTTATAGCGGCAATAGAAATACACACTGAAAATTTCAAATGTATTCCTATTGCGGTTCATGAGATATAGCCTACTGACAGACAGACGGGCGGACGGAAGGACGGACAGATGGATGGACGGATGGACGGACGGACGGATAGCGGTGGCTTAGTAATAGGGTCTCCTTGGCACCTTTTGGTTACAGCACCGTAAAATCGTTACTATAAGGTTGAAAAAGGTCGACCAAGATAAGATAAAAACAAGATTTTTTTTCTTGCAAAATTCACCTTTACCTTGTCGAGTTGGAAAAAGAAAAGTCATCGAATAAAAATTAAGTAAAACCTGCTTACAAGTACCTAATGTTTATCAATGAGGTTTATCGCAATTGTTGACGACGCGTTCCAAGGGGTGTACCAGTCTTACTAAGGGGTATCTTAGCTTGTTACCCAGTAACTGGGTTATGGATTTTGAGGTAACAGGGTGTAAAGTTCACTCATCCTCCATGGAAAAGAGAGAAAACTCTGGACGGGTGTTGTGCCTGGTGGGCAACTGCCTGACGATTGATGTCGGGACGTTGTATATGTATATGTTAGTTACACAAAATCCTGGATCGCGCATCCAGGATTTTGTGTGACGTCGATGTAGATGACACCACATGGAGATTAAATGGGCAGTCGCTCCATATGAAATACTGGTATTCAGAAGCATCTGGTTAGACTGGAAGCCTACCCCAACATAGTTGGGAAAAGGCTAGGCAGATGAAGTTTATGACGCATTGAATAAACCTCTAAAATATCGTCCTCAAAAAGGTTGCCTAGAGTTTATAACACAGGATGAACGCCACAAATAATAAAATCACACTGAATGCTAAAAATCTTTATACACAGATCGATCGAAAACTCTTTGACGGATTAAGTGCTTTTGCAACTTGAACTGGGGTAAGCAGCTTATGATGATAAATTACATATTGAAAAGCAATATTGAACTCAAATTATAGAGTGGTAAAGTTGTATTTTATAAGATAAAATGTATATCATAAGCAGCACTTTACTTCCATTTTAGGTCACAGGCCTCCTCTCTGTGAGAGGTACTCGTACCTAAGTATGTTATAAGATTTTCTAAATAGTTTCTTTTAAATACATGAATAATTAAATTATCTCTAGATTGTGTTGATATGTGTATGTTAATTTATTTATTTATAAGTAGGAGAACCAACAGCTAAACCAAATTAATAACAATTTTCAACTCTACTTCTCACATTTTTTTCCCTATTACATCTATCATTACAGGATAATACTACTGTTAATGAGCTTATATTATTGTTATTTTTAAATATTTAATATTGTAGCTATTTATTGTCCCATAATAAATAAAATAAAAAATAACCTATTGCAATAGCGTACTTATTCAACTTTACAGGATAATACTACTGTTAATGAGCTTATATTATTGTTATTTTTAAACATTTAATTTTGTAGCTGTTTATTGTCCCATAATAAATAAAATAAAAAATAACCTATTGCAATAGCGTACTTATTCAACATTTCTCCTAACTGGTTATTATAATTAAATTATGCAACTTATTACAAACAAATTCATTCATTGTAAATTCACTCACAGATCATATCGATATCATCGTATCACATCCCTAACCCCGAAGGTCAATGTGAGAGGTCAGTCCTCTGAATCAGAAGCTCTTTCCCCGACAAAAACACCTAAAAACCATCCCTATTACGGTCTTATTGGGCACTGTAATGTATGTGTCGTTGTAACTTTTAGTTTGAGAGTGGAAGAGGTTTGTACGTAAGCTGGAAAACATCGAGGACAGTTTTGGTGCAACTGTTCGAAAACTTTAAAAAGAAGGGTTTTTTATTTACAAAGAAGAAGATCTATGCACCAAATAAGTAGATATTGTTGGTGACCAGTACATGTTTTCATATAAACAAAATCACAGTCAAAGTGTAAAGTACTTATTTCAAATAGGCACACAAAAGGCACTTTTGAACGTCAAAAATTATAATAAAATAGAATTGATAAACCTTTAGACGCCAGTCTCTCACAAAGTTAGCTCCTTGTTCGTGCACTACTGTTTTTCTACACAAGTTTTGAACCTAATGGTAAACTTGTCGTTAATTTAATAATTTACTAGCAAAACTTTGAAGACATGTCGGGTACCGATATCAAACCAAAGCAAAACAAAACAAGTAATTTAATAATCTAAAAAAAAATTACTGAAATGCTAAGATAAACCAACAAGCCATTTTATTTGATTTTTGGTAATAAAATAAAATAGCCCAAATAATTTCCATTTCAGCTTGCCCAGTCGAGCGAAAAGGGTTATCTCAAAAACGGACGATGGGCAATCGAAACAATGAGATGGTGAGCAAATGAGTTTTTATGATCAAATCAGTGAAATTGAAATCCCTTCAGTGAGGTCGTTACGCAAAATGGCCTCTTATAGAAATTGATTCTTGGTGATCAACAGTTTAAGAATAAAATATTGACTGTTTTTTAACCAAACAATGTTGGCATGTTTAACAAATCAGATAAGATGCTGATTTGAAAACTAATCATAGTCCCCATTATTTATTAAACGTTGCTTGAAGTTAATTAATGATTAACGTCTTCAAAGCCATCCATCGTAAGACGCTTAAACGTTTCTTAAAGGGCTTTGAATTTACGAGCCATTTTGATTTTGATTTAAGAAATAACGATCAAAGTTGATCACGTGACATCCTTATCAACTTTGAACGTTAATATCTCGGAAACGTGACGCTTTACGGGGCGCTTTAAATCAATCATACAGTTTCGATTGACAACTCAAAAGCTGTTCTTAAACTCGATATCGATAAAAAATATAGCAAAGGGCAACTCTAACCACACTATTGTATTCTCAATTAGGTATATCAAATTACTTATTTTTCTGTATAAAATTTTGAGTCTCAAATATCAGTACGTACTTAAAAAACTTTTAATTTTATTTTACAGGACGGATTTGTCTATAGATACCCACATACATTGTAAATCCCATATACAGAAAATAAGAGCAATATTGTCAAAAATTTCATAATTTTTGACAATTTTGCTCTTATTTTCTTTATATGGGATTTACAATGTATGTGGGTATCTATAGACAAACCGAGGAGAGTAAATTCGTTTACTTGTTCCAGTTTTGCATTATTAAAATTGAAATTTAATTTGAATGGTGGTTTTGATGGGGATGAAAAGTAATTAATTTTGGTTTTGGTGAAGTTAATTTCTAGATTATGGTTATCCATCCAGTTCACAGCCGTAGAAAGAAGGGAGCTTAATTTGGCGTTTATATCGTCCGCAAATGGAACACATGGTCCGTTTATGATTTTAGGAAGGTCATTTATAAGATAAGAAACAAAAGGCTGCCTATTACACTCCCTTGGGGAATTGACGTGTTAACTGCTTCTCTTCCCTCTCTCTGTCTCTCAGATCTCTCCATGCTTCAAAAACCACGGCAAACCGTTGGTCCCGGCTATCATTTGTAGACATTTGACAGTCGTTACGAGTAATCAAAAGCCAAAACGTCTGACACCCAGTCTTACCAAGGGGTATCGTGTTACCCAGGAACTGGTTTGTGGAGGTCAAATATGCAGTCGCGACGTGTACAATATTGGTATTCAGCTGCACCTGGTTAGATGGGAAACCTTACTCAATATAGATGGGAAAAAAACGGTTTGAGTACTAATTTTTAATTTAAGAACTCTTAATAAAACCTAACAACAACACATTTATTGAAGTGTCTCTAAAAATAACGTCTTAAACCTTTCAGTTGCCTAAATGTTAAATGAACGAACGAAAACAAGACTGAATGAGATAAAGCAAATTAACGAATAATAAACACAACATTTTATAAGATATTCGGGCTTTTGAAACAGTGCAAAAGCGCTTTTGTTTTAGAAAAATAAATAGCTGCGGTTAATTTAAAATTACATCCTGAGTAATATAATGTAGGATGACTATTTTGATGTAAGTCTGTGATGAAAGGAACGGAACGCATGAGAGAGAGAAGGAGCGCGAGTGAGAGAGAGACAGTGGAGAATGGCGGATTAGTACAAGTAAGGGATCGGTGGTCATTTATTATTGAGAGTTGAGATGATGATTTAATAAAGTATAATAAAGAAGATATATATATAAACTGTTTTCAACCATTTTACTTGCCCCACAATCTCCATTCTACATTTTGGGGGCTCGTCCGGGATTGCGGGCACATGGTTTGAAAAAAAAACAGAAAAAAGAAAAGACCATCGCGTCATAAAAGGTGAAAAAGACGCTAGTTGAAGACGGAAGACGCTTGTTGAAGACGAAAGACGCTATTTAAAGACGAAAGACGCTAGTTGAAGACGAAAGACGGCAGTTAAGACAAAAGACGCTATTTGAAATCGATCCCAGTGAAATTTTCCATACTCGAAAGACGATGACGGATAGCAAAGACGCATTTTTCAATATGTATGAAATGTCCCAGTTCAGCGGGGAAGACCATTCCTATTCATCCACGAAATGGGCTCAAGATCTCGATGACAACGCGGAGATATTTGGATGGTCTGCACAGCAACGGCTTATCATTGCTCGTAGGTCATTGACGGGAACAGCAGGGCTGTGGTTGAAGACGGAAAGAGTGCACAAAACCTACGAAGAACTAAAGGCAGCCGTGTTGAAGGAATTCCCGGACGCTGTGAACACCAAAGAAATGCACGAGATGATGGCGGCGCGTAAGAAACGCAAAGACGAATCCTACTATCAATACATGCTGGTAATGAAAGAAATGGGGAAGCGAGCCAAATTATTTAAAATTAACCTAAATTAGGGTAGAATTTAAATTGTGCTGCGAACCAAAACGGTTAGCCTTTTTTAATGGCTGAACTACAGGAGTTTACAGGACCTATTTTTGAGAGAAAAGTATTTTGGTATTTGTACAGCGTGGGCAAATAAGAGGTAAGTACCTATACACTTTATTTTTTTTTTATTCTGTGAAATACAAAAATTAAAAAGTATTTTTATTTAAATATAGTATTGGATGTCACTAAAATCTGCCCAAACGAAGTACCGAGGTACACTTAGTGGCATAAAATACACTAGATTACACTGAATAATATTGCATTTATATATTTTTCTTATTGTTACCCGGGGATGAGAATAAAATAACTTTTAACGTAATAAAAAGCTCGCCATTTTGGGCACAATTATACTACCTTGGTCCATTACCTTACCTATTAAAAAAAAAACTGTCAAGTTGACAGTTGTCTGCTGTAGGCCTCAGCTGCTGTTGTTTTTGTTTCATTTCAAATATTTGTTTAGTATAATTCAATCTGAATTCAATAATAACTCTCATTGTATAATCGATTTTCGTTAGGCAAAGTTATGTACCTACCTAACATAAAAAAGGATGCTTATACCCAAAAGTAGCTGAATAATATCCACAGAACACATAGGTATACTCCTAATGTCAACCCGTACCAAAGTTGCCACATGATTTAATTAATTGTGTTACAGGTTATTAAAACTTTAAATAATTTATTATGTACTTTTAAATTATTTATGGATAAAAACACAATTATTTTCGAATTCCTCTATTTTTCCTCTACGATTTGGTGCATGTGTACCTCGAGGTACATTTTTGGGCAAAGTTTTGCTGACCTCCTTTAGGGCCAGTTTGGATAACAATCGCAGACAAATAATAATAATAATATCCTGGACATTTCACACAGCACCATTTGTCCCAAGCTAAGCAACCTAATGCTTGTGTTTATGGTAACAAGATGGCTGATAAACTACTTATATACAATTTTTTTTTTTTTGTAAATACATACATATTATAGATAGAAAAACACCCAGACTCGGAACAAATACGTGTAGGTCATACAAATATTTGTTCCGTGCGGGAATCGAACCCGCGACACGCAGCGCAGCAGTCAATCGTTTAACCACTGCGCCAACCGTGCCGTCAAATGTCCACCTCAAGCAGCATTGCAGATGTGAACCCTTTTCACTGCGTTTTTCATGACACTCACACAAGGTTCATTGGCCTGTTAGCATAGACACATCCTTTTAGATAGCCCCACAAAAAAAAGCCAGGAGCTGTTAAATCCGGGGATCTTGGGGGCCAATCAATGTCACCTATGTCACCTGTCTTCTTGAAATTAATCAACCCGCAAACGTTCTTTGCAATGTCTCGATTATGACTTGTGCCGTATGACATGTGGCCCCGTCTTGTTTGTGGAACCACATGTTTCCTAAGCCCAACTCATTCACTTGATGTAAGAAAACTGCTTTATCTATTACAATGCCAAGCTGCTCTCAATAAACGAGTTATTGTTTGCCGCGAAGGTAAGTGATTTCTACCAAAAATTAGCCTCAACTTTCTTAAAGTTTCCGCAATACATGATTGGGTTGAGTAGAATGTTTTAATAATTAAAACACTTTGTTCAGTCGTAAAACGCTCCATAACAAATTTGCACAAAATAATTTTCTACTGTCATATTTGCCGCCAAAACAAAATGGCGGCAAAAAAAAGTTGTATACCTCCAAGTTGCCCACCCTGTACTATTTACCTAGGTGGGAAATTGCTAATTACTTTTATCTTTGAAAATTAAAACCTTTCCTTGGTTAGCTTTTTTTATGTTTATTCTGAAAACCTCAAACGTCGGTAGAGGAAAAGTCCTAATGAAACCTGATGGATTTAAAATCATCATTACCTTGCCCTTATCCCAATTCTTTCGGCGCAACATGTCTTTTTCTTTCCACACTTCTCTATTAGTCGTCATCTCGGTAGACATCCCCTTTCTACTTCTAGCCATATTATCTTTCTCACAGTCCATCCAACATTTCTTTCTTCCCCTTAGAGTCATTGATGGACTTAAAATACAGTCTGAAATCGCCAGCACGTGGCATGCAAAGGTAGAGATCAATGCTCGCTCCATCTTTTCACCATTATCTCACCTGATGTTAACCTTTGCTGTCAGAGCTATGCCAAAATAGCTCTTTTTTGCATGAAAGACGGTTTTCGCTGGCAGTGGCGCAGTAAGCGTAATCAGCTTACTTAATGTCCCTACTGCTGGGACACAAGCCTTCTCTCTGTGAGAGGGAGTGGGCTGTAATCCACCACGCCTAGTACAGGTTGGTGGATGTCACATGTCATCGAATTTTTGGTTCTAGGACATGCCGATTTCCTCACGATGTTTTCCTTCGCCTTCTTGAGAGCAGTGGTGATGAAATTAAATACACGTGTCACAATGTCAAGCCGATATTATCAAACGCTCTCGTCTTTGTTAACTTAAACATTATGACACTACCAGGAATTATTCTTACACAACCCGCAGGTTGTTTCCCCCTGACATCAGTATTCAAGAGTAGTGTGTATAAATTTGATTCAACAGGGGTCGTCAACCTGTTCCTCTGAATAACGTATCGTGTCACTCGATATACATACGAGATGTTTTATCTTAAGCTCGAAGCACTGGGGACTCGATTTACAAGAGTGATGTAGAGTTAGAATAATACAGCGGTTATAGTCTTGTTTTTAAACCAGATTTGTACCACATCAGTGGAAACACTTTGACCTTAAGCTGGCGGAGTTTTAAAAGAATAACCGATAGTGGACGAAGGATCGCCACGTCCGTACGCCACGATCGCGACCCGCTCTTATGTAATAGTTTTGATAGTTTTTTAACCGACTTCAAAAAAGGAGGTTTTCAATTCGACTGCATTTTTTTTTTTTTTATGTTTGTTACCTCAGAACTCCGTTATTTATAAGCCGATTTGCAAAATTCTTTTTTTTAATTGTAAGGATATATTTAAGATTGGTCCTATAGGAATGTCATCAAAAACGGTCCAGTAGTTTGGTTTTTAAACCAAAATTGGTAAAAATGACAGCTCAAAAGTGAAAAATAAACACTTTTTTGCAAAAAAAAACAACCGACTTCCAAAAAAGACACTCCAAAGTGAAAAATAATTTATTTCGGAAGTCGGTGTCGTTGGGTTCGCATTTTCGTTGTTTGCCACCGACTTTCGAAATTAAAGTTATTTTTCACTTTGTAGTGTCTCTGTTGGAAGTCGGTTGTTTTTTTTTTGCAAAAAGTTTTTATATATTTACCCACTAGCTGCGCCCCGCGGTTTCACCTGCATAAGTTTCAATCCCGTGGAAATATCGAGATAAAAAGTATCCTATATGTTAATCCCGGCTATAAACTAGATACCTGTGTGCCAAATTTCGTTCAGTAGTTTTGGCGTGAAAGAGTAACGAACATCCATCCATCCAAACTTTCGCATATTAGTAGGATTTTTTCCAGTTTGTGTTTTACAATAAATTATATACCTACTTTTACTGTTAAACGTGCCTTCCATTGATTTAAATAGACCCAACTCACACCCTGACATAACTATCCTACAAGTCTTATACACCTGGCACAAGCAACTGAAGGAACACGGGTGGGTTTTAGTCAGTAAAAGAAAAGCCAGCTCATACTGATTTTGGTACCTGTTCAGAGGTATTAGGAACAGGGTGTAAAGTTCACTCATCCTCTATAGAAAAGGGGTCCTTCGACTAGACGGGTGTTGTGTCTGGTGAGCAACTGCCCGACGATTGATGTCGGGACGTTGTACATATGCTAAAAAAAAAAGAAAATACGTTTATTTGCGGTAAGCATGACAAGCAACAACATACACACAAAGAAAATAACAAGTTGGGGGAAAAAAGGCGTCACATCCACGCGAAACGGCCATCACACAGCATAATTCTAAGAGATAGCATATACATGCCCTATGAGAGGCAGAGCCTGCTGGTTTTCAGCGACCGCTGCTGGCGCTATTTGCGCTGTAAACTCTGCTTGCGCGATACAGGATTTTGTGTGACGTCAGTGTGATGCGTAGTTCGAATGTGTCGATGTAAATCAGACAACAATTTGAAACGTATCATCAAATGATGATGCTGTGGATGCTGACGATGCCCCAACATAGTTAAAGACTGCACAACAGCACAGCCTTCTCTCAACAAGCACTGCAACTGAATACGAGTTTTTTACATAAAGCGACTGTCTATCTGAACTCCACGACCCAGTTAGTGGTTAACACGGTAACTCTTGGCAAGACTGGTAATAAGTAACTCTTGGCAAGGTAGGTACTGGTTATTAGGCTTTATTATTTATTTAAACTTTTCGCACAAAAAGGTACAAAGGCGGACTTAATGCCTTAGGCATTCTCTACCAGTCAACCAAGGGTGGTGAAGAAATGGCAATGAATGAATGAATGGGAATTGGCATGGAATGGAATGGGTGGTGGTGGCAGGTGTAGGTTGAGGGGAACAATGATAAAAAAAAGCTCTTAAAACTAGATACACAAATACATAAATTTTTACGCATACATACTATTACTGTATACTTATAATATATATATATGTATATACAAATTCAAGGGAGAGAGGTGTTGAGATGACTCTATTTGTTTCAAAAATTACTCTGACTTTCGGACTTCGGAAAGCTCGTTAAGCCGTTGGTTCCGGCTGTCATTCGTGAATCTTTGACAGTGGTTACGGTCGTCTGAAGCCCGAAATTCTGACAACCAGTCATACCAAGGAGTATCGTATTACCCAGCAACTGGGTTGTGGAGATCAGATAGACAGTCGTTCTATGTAAAATACTGGTAATTTATATGGTGTACAATATATTAAAGAGTATTTTATTCTATTATATTGTATTTTATTATATTCTATTCTTAGTATAGAAACTCCATACAACTTTCCTTTTGTTTGAAATTCATATTAAATATAGTTTATTGCCAAAACAATCCTGGTGTTTATGACATACTTTCGAAGAGATCAAATACTTTCGTTCTCAAAGTGTTCCATAGATTGTTGATACAGCTCTCGTTCATAATAACGTGCTATTTTTAACATAACAACATAACATCACGCCGTGAAACTACGCGTGATGTTATGGTATTGTAAATTAAATGCTTTAGATTCAGAATTAAAAATTCTTGGTGTTGTGACTATATTTGATCTTTGTCATCATCATCTGCCCAGCCTTTTCCTAACTATGTTGCGTCAGCTTCCAGTCTAACCGGATGCAGTCTACCAGTATTTTACATGGAGCGACTGCCTATCTGACCTCTACAACCCAATTACTGGGTAATACGATACCCCTTTGGTAAGAGTTGTCAGACTTTCGGGCTACTGACGACTCGTAGCGACTGTCAAAGATCCTTCATATTTGATCTTTGTCTGACATAAAAATGTGTTAACTGGTTCTTATTGAAAAATATGAAATAAGCAAAGTCCTATTTTTAATTCACCACACACATTCACATTTCTGAAGCCTATTATAATGGGCCTCTTATAAATCACCTAACTAAACCATAAATTATTAAAAGAATATGGCTATGTATAAGTGCATATCTAATATGCAAACATTACATACACACACGTACTTTGTATAATATGTATATACGATCACAAAAGGAGATAAGAACAATAATATTTAATTTAAATAATAGAGAGTTCATTTATCAAATTAAATTTCATTCGAAAACATCTATCGGTTTCTTACTAAACTTCAACTATATCCGACGACCCTGGTTACCTATAACTTTTGCATGGTGCTTGTACGTACAACTAAATGTAGTACCTACTGTTATTATTCAAAAACTTAACGTGGACTTACAGTTGGAACAGTCAAACTTCGCTTAACACCAGGTTAAGACGAACTTAAACAGCTCTCATTGAGAACTATAATTGTAGTTTAATGAGTTCAAAACATACGTCTTTAGTATATTGTTTTAAATAATAAAGGAGTGTAGGCGGAAATACTTCTCGCCCGTGTTCCTTGATGGGGTAGCTTGAAAAAGCCTTTTTCACAGGGATTGTGAGAGGGAGTGGGCCATAATCCACCACGCGGGTCAATTGCGGGTTGGTGGATGTCACATGTTTTCGCGTTTTTGGTTCTAAGATATGCCGGTTTCCTCACGTTGTTTTTTTCCTTTACCGTTTTGAGAGCAGTGTTGATGAAATAATTTACATAAAGTGCCTGCTCGGGTTTGAACCCACCACCTACAAACTCGTGAGACGCGGCCATGGCTTGTCTATTAAAAGTAATATACATATATACACAAAAGACACACAAAAGTCGCGAGCAACAATTAGTATAAAATAATCGCCATTCAAATTAAATTGGTAATAGTTCCTTCTTTGTTAGAAAATCATCGATATAAATGTTGACGTCCATTAAAAATCGGCTATAACCGTCAAAATTTTAACACACACTCAAACACCAACACTCTGCGACAGCTTCCCTAAGATTCGCCACACACTGAAACATACCCGACACTTAGACCGACATAAACCCAAGCCACCAATAAGCCATAAGATCCATCGTAAATGATTTTCAATCAAGTCCCGGCGTTGTGACGTGTCCCGGAATCCCGGACTTCTGAAGTGCCGTCATAAGGCCGGGAATGGTCGCTTTTGTCCGGGATAGATGATGATATTCGAAGTCAGCTATCGTGGATTTTAGGTAAGGAAAGATGCGGTTCTAGAATGGTGCATTTTATTTTGAGAGCTTTGGTTCTAGTTTTATTAAAGGGTTATAGATAACTAGCTGCGCCCCGCGGTTTCACCCGCATAAGTTTCGATCCCGTGGGAATATCGGGATGAAAAGTATCCTATATGTTAATCCTGGCTATAAACCATCTGTGTGCCAAATTTCACCCAAATCCGTTCAGTAGTTTTTGCGTGAAAGTGTAACAAACATCCATCCATACATACAAACTTTCACGTTTCTAATATTACTAGCTGCGCCCCGCGGTTTCACCCGCATAAGTTTCGATCCCGTGGGAATATCTGGATCAAAAGTATTCTATATGTTAATTCTGGCTATAAACCATCTGTGTGCCAAATTTCATCCAAATTCGTTCAGTAGTTTTTGCGTGAAAGAGTAACAAACCTCCATCCATCCATACAAACTTTCACGTTTATAATATTATACTAGCTGCGCCCCGCGGTTTCACCCGCATAAGTTTCGATCCCGTGGGAATATCTGGATCAAAAGTATCCTATATGTTAATCCCGGCTATAGGTAAAACATCTGTGTGCCAGATTTCACCCAAATCCGTTCAGTAGTTTTTGCGTGAAAGTGTAACAAACCTCCATCCATCCATACAAACTTTCACGTTTATAATACGAGTATTATTAGTAGGATGACAAAGTCTCCACACAATAGGTCCCTGAAGATGGACGGCGCCGCCGAGGCCTGCCCAGAAAGAGATGGCGAGACGACCTAGACGCGAACCGCAAGGGCTGGCTCGTGGTAGCTCGGGGAGAGTTCCTGGAAGGACTTGGGGGAGGCCTTTGCCCAGCAGTATAGGCTAACGAAAAAAATGACCACAATATCCTAAAATAATACGTTGTTAGTACACACGGCTACACATCCAGCTATCCAATTGCAGTTTTAGCTGACCTTGCATTGTTTAGGTATTTCGTACAATCAGAAGTCAGCTTAACTGGTTATACATATATAGCGTGATGTGTAGCCGTACTTTGCACAAACTATATAAAAAAAATTGAGTGAAAGAAAGAAAGAAAGAAAGAAAAACGTTTATTTGGACACAGTTCGTGAAACACAAAATACAAACCTAAGAGAGAAAGAGAGGAAGAGTCTGCCTACCGCTGCCGTATGCGTCAGAGAAAGCGTATGCGTCTGGGAAGTCAGACAGACTGGCGCCGTAACGCGTTACGTTACGAAGCTGTTTACCCTCATGAGAAGTTATCACTTCAACAACGAGAAAGAGCACCATCGTCACGAAAATAAGAAGACTGATGATATGCTATAACAAAACTGGTAGTTAAATATTATTGGGCTTAAAATATTATCATGGCTTTTGAGTCGATGCCTCAACCAACGAACCAATCAACACGGGTGATCAAATAAATTCGATTAAATGTGTGAATAACGGACTTTCGAGTACCACATCATATTTTGCAAGTAAATATGCGCCCTAACAGAGTCATGTACTCACTAGTTTAAGCCTAGCGTGTAGCTATATATGGTTGTGTATTAAACAATTCAATGAATAATAAGAAGCTGGTCTTTTGTGATCATCAAAACACAGCCCAAAATCGAGCATATCTGCAGGCAAAGGTGCCTGCAGATATGCTCGATTTTGGGCTGTTACCTAGTTACTAGTATTTACTATTAAAGTCATCTAAAAAAAGAAAAAATACATCGATTTTCATCATTATCTGCTTAACCTTTTCCCAATTTTGTCAGGGTCGGCTTCCAGTCTAACCGGATACAGCTGAAAAAAAAATTGATCGATTGTAACTTATAAAAAAAACTTTACAATTCGTTAATTTTATTTCGCCTCCGCAAGCTCTTTATCAACCTGACCAAGATCTTTCTCTTTCACATTTTATCGTTCATAAAAACGGTCGTAAATAATTTTCAATCAAGGGTCGAATTTTCAGCGATTCTTCAAATCGTCACGTTCTCAAGATTATTAGACTGTGTCGCTTAAAAAGTAACACTTGAAAGTTTTTCATGACTTTCAGTATAATTTTTCAAGGCGTGTCGCTATGTTGCCATGTTGCAAAGTTTCAGTTGTTGCTAGGTTCCATATACCTAAAATATCTAGGCTTTCAGGGAAGTAATTAATTATAACTTATAATTAAGCTAGCTCTAGACTCAATTAAAGAATGGCTGGAAGGATTTGGGGAGGGGGGGGGGTTGCTGAGCAGTGGGTAAATTTGGGCTGTGGATGATGGATGATAGAAGACATAGATTTGAAAACTAATTAAATTGTAATAGGTATACTTACGAAGCTTATGAAACGAGGGGCTTGTGGCTAGTAATAGCAGCTGCACGGATAGATTGATCAGGTTAAGCTACGCTGGCCGCCGATGGGTGACCACCTTTACATACCATGACCCCGCCGTGCCTCGGAGAGCACGTTAAGCCGTTGGTCCCGGCTGTCATCCGTGGATCTTCGACAGTCGTTACGGGTCGCCAGAAGCCCGAAAGTCTGACAACCAGTCTTACCAAGGGGTATCGTCTTACCCAGTAACTGGTTCTGGAGGTCAGATAGGCACTCGCTCCATGTAACATACTGGTATTCAGCGTATCCGGTTAGACTGGAAGCCGACCCCAACTTAGTTGGGAAAAGGCCTGGCAGATGGTGAGGTATACTTACGAAAAAACTAAGAAGTACTTATCCACATACTCCTGTTACTATAGGCACTGGCGTTACTACGTTAGATGACAATGCAGGGGGTCTACTCCGAAGGGCACAGTGCGAATGTTCGGATCGGACCGACACATAGCCGAACCGAATATTATTGAAAAATGCGAAAAAAGTTCGGATCGGCTCAGTTGGGTCGGGACCATAGTCAATATTTGAAAGAGTGTAGGAGTGTAGGATCGGGACCAACTGAACCAAATAGTAACTTCTTAGCAGGAAACGGCCGAACATTCGGCCGATACTACTTCGGAGTAGACCCCCTAATTCTTAGCCCAAACAAGAAATTAGCTGTCTAGTCAAAATAGAAGAGTTTTTGTGTCGTCGTTATCTCTCTGCTCACACCTGACGATGCAAGAGAGATATATTTAACACAGATGTGTAACGCTGTGTATTTGTACCGCTGCATTGTGATTCATTGACGACGGTATTTCTGTAAAAATAAGAGCGTGATCTTTTGCGGAGATTCGCTGAAACGATGACGGATTCGATACTCGCAGTAATTTCAACAAATGCGGTATAAAGGTATGAGGAACAGCATGTAAAGTTCACTCATCCTCCATAGAAAAGGGAGGATCCTCCGACCAGACGGATGGCAACTGCCCGATGATTCATGTCGGGCCGTTGCGTTGTATACATGCTACTTGCGCGGTAAACTATGCTAGCGAGATGCAGGATGATGCGTGACGTCAGTATGACGCGTAGTTCGCATGTGGCGTTGTAGATACCGCTAGCAGCTCTCTGGGTTCGATGTCGGCACGAGTCGGGCACGATCCTATTGGGTTTCTACATAAAAAGTTTCTCAAAATCTCATCAGCGTCCCGGAGTTTTTATTTGCCCTGTTTATGGCTCGTTCCATATTACATGGTAGTTCAACATAAATAGCGTATTTTGTATAGACTAGATACCCCTTTCGAGGGATAGAGTTGTGTTACCGTTGTTTTAGTAAAGACGTTGATGTTCATTAATATTTATTTATTTATCGGTCTATAAAAGTAAAATATTACACATACAATCGTAAAATTGGGTAAAAGTACCTAAAATCTAAAACAGCACCCTAATTGCGTAACACACGATTAATCGGAATCGGTTTCATTTTGACAGTTCAACAACATTCATTGCGTTATTTACGTTGTTAAGCAGACACATGACACATTTTTTGAAAATATGAAGGAATGGATTAGCAATATCCTTCAAAATGATTCAGATTGAGATTGATTGTGTGTTACGCAATTAGGGTGCTGGACAAGTTGAAATTAAACAAAATTAGATGAAGTTTATTGACTCTGGAAGCTTATCAAGAATACTTTATTATAATGCCAACAGGTATACATTAGTAGGTACGCTACAAGATACTATGAACGTCTAGGTATTTAGTCTCAGGAATTTTACTATTTTAGATCCCGAGGCAAACGCCACTGCTTTATCGGAAATTGGCACACAACTCTTTGTTACGAGTATACCAACCAACACCTACTATCTAGACAGGCCACCCACTCGAAAAATAACAAACACTCGCCTTTATAGACTGAATACCTATGTCGTTTGTAAGAAGTTCTAATTATGACTGTTGGCTAATTAGCAGTGCTGTTAGTAATTAATTGCATTCTTCAAAATTACAATGTGGGATGATGATGGGACACTTAAAATCGTGTCGTGCATGCCCTATCAAATGCTACTGATGACGTCAAACCCACCGAATTCTGGGCCGATTCCATTTAGTTCACATTTAGATTACCATTGACACGCTAGAGGAGGAAGAATTACTATGGATGGAACTTACCTAATATACTTACTATTCATAGGCATCTTACTTAACTCCTTTATTTTAAACGGTACCAATTGAAGGTATAACATGCGTTTCCGTCAAAATTCTCAATATAAAACCATCCACATCTTAATGTAATTACGAGTACCTCATAATCGCCAGTTTCCTCTGATTCAATATTTATTTATAGGAGAACCAACAGCTATAACAGAAGGATAACAATTGTATATGAGACATAAAGCCAATTACAGGTTCTCACGGGAAAAAACAGAAAATGTATTAGAAATCTTAGAATCACTAACAAGCACGATAGAAAAGAATACATACTGTACTGTACTGTACTCTGCATGTATTTGTCCCGAGTCTGGGTGTTTTTCTATCTATAATATGTATGTATTTACAAAAAAAATTGTATATAAGTAGTTTATCAGCCATCTTGTTACCATAACACAAGCATTAGGTTGCTTAGCTTGGGACAAATGGTGCTGTGTGAAATGTCCAGGGATATTATTATTATTATACTTTTTTTAAAGTGCATATATCTAAATATATATATAACTCAAAGGTGACTGACTGACTGACATAGTGATCTATCAACGCACAGTCCAAACCACTGGACGGATCGGGCTGAAATTTGGCATGCAGGTAGATGTTATGACGTAGGCATCCGCTAAGAAAGGATTTTGATCAATTCTACCCCCAACGGGATAAAATAGGGGATGAAAGTTTGTATGAAACTTTGTCAATTTAAAACCGATCGGGCTGTATACTTCTTAACGCGAGCGAAGCCGCGGGCAAAAGCTAGTACCTTATATAAGGTATAATATGCACTATGCACTTTAAAAAAGTCAGTGTTCAGCCGAGTGCGTGCAGAATGGGTTTTGGTGGTAAATGGGGTCAAATGAGAACTCTTTCGTCCTTAATCTTTTCCCACACACAATAACATTTGTCCCCCAAATCCTGCCACCCCTAACTTATTATCCCTTATATTTCGTTCTAAAGTGGCAACATCACCGGGAGCCCCACGGTTAGTTAACCCAATTTGCTGTTCCGTACGTGAACACCATTTTGATCACTCTTGTGCCTGTTACTGTCCACAAATAAATTATGTCATTAAATGTTCGCCGAGATAATTTGCCACTAGTCTGGACGTTTTTTTCGTGGTGCAAGTTTGTTGGACAAAGCATACGGACCCGGTGAAAGTGGTAGAAAGAAAATATTTGGGTAAGTACTGGTATTCGTAAGACTTGAAATAAAGAAGGTAAATAGGGCGTTATGACAGAGGGAAATATGAAGATTGGTCCTTGGCAGATCCGGACAGAGAGAGGTGGAAAGAGAGCAGGGACGCCTTTGCCACTCAAGCAAGTGGGACATTAACGGCTAATAAAAAATAAAAAAAGACAGAGGTAACTAAAAGAAAAAGAAAAGTAGGTATCTCAGCGGAATATAAGAAATGAAAACGAAAAGTAGGTATCTCAGAGGAATATAAGAAATGAAAACGGAATGAAAATATGAAGGATATGAATGGAATTTCGTAGGACGGACCCATGCCGAAATATACATTACGATCTATGTAAAAACATATTTTAATAAATGTATGTTTAACGAACATTCACGGGGGTCGGTGTTATTTCATCATCACAATAGAATCGCCCCGCTATCATATCACTAAGTATAGGGATCCCCAGGGACATTTATTTTGGCCCTTCGAGCCAGATTGTAAGTTTTTCCGATTGAAGGATAAAAAAAAATACAAGTAATGATAACGTGGTCAATAAATGGGCTATTTTGCCTCGGTAATCATTTACCAGAAAATCTGCTCCTTGTCAAAAGGTTATCAATGTATTTTGTAACAAGCAATGTTACATCCAAAACAAACCGTTATTCATTCGATAAAATAATTCACTGAAAACACTACTCACACACTCAATCCAATAAAGTTCTTTATAAATAAACGTTGCAATAGTCAACAACCAACACTGTTTAAAACATAATTGCCGATTAACTTAATTATTCAATTAACACTCGATGTTCACATTTGGACGTCATCCATCTTGTCCAATTTGTAACAATGTGAATTCATTATTGTCCTCATTTTTGTTACACTTTGTGGTTCATGAAAGTGAAGAAAAGTGTCATGAAATATTGGCAAAACTTTTTACGAAGAAGATGTGTAATTGACAAACGAAAAAAAAAAGGTTTGCCAACGTACAATGGAGCGCAGTATTCTAGGAGTCAAATTGACAGACCATATTCGCAACACCACACTGCGCTCCAAAACGCAGATTACTGACATTGCTCAAATAGCCGCTAACCTGAAGTGGGACTGGGTTGACCACGTCTGCCGTATGCCTAATAAGCTGTGGGGCAAAATAACCCCCGCGTAGAGCCCTAACGCAACTAGAAGGCGTCGCGGCAGACCCCGTAGAAGATGGCGGGTCTAGCTGGACAAAACAAACGACCAGTGGTCTACTTTAGCCCTGGATCGAAAGAGCGGGAAGTCATGGGGGAAATGCCGGCTAACAGTAACAGTAGCGATAAGCAAGTTGAGTTCCAAGATCTCGTCATGACGAGACTCAAGGGCCTCGTCATGCTCACTACAGCCTTTTTTCGCTTGTTTTGTCTACCCACAAGGTGTGCCGCTCGTGTATGCATACACGAGCGGCACCCGTCACCGGTAGAGGCGACTGCAGCTGTCGACGAGTCAGCGGCTGCCGTCGACAACGTGCCGTTAGTGTATTTGAGTACGGTGCTCAAAATACACGAGCGTTATTGTCGTGTGTCCCTCGTGTGTCATCATCATCGTCCTGCCCTTTTCCAACGTATGACTCAAAGACTACAATATGTATAGGGACGTATGACTTTAACTTCGACTTGGGGTCAACTAACTTGATGATTTTTTTTTTATAACCGTCACTGAAATTTGTTGTTAAGCAAATTGACAGTAGCCTCTGCAACTGTCAAAGAATTACAGTTTGATTGGGATATACGGATAATTTAGGTTGGTAGTCAATTTGCTTAAAGAAAAGAAAGAAAAATATTTAATAAATAACAATACATTCCCCTTACTTTACATAATTATTAGCCCTGAAGTGGGCAGCAACAGTAACCAGCCAGTATTTTAGACCAAGCCACATTTCCTTTGTGATACTTACCAAGTTAAATGAACAGTTAATTAAATTAAAAGTTGTGCATTATCGTGACCACCGATGCTCTTAATTACTGCGAGTTGTATCGAACTGCAACAGAGCAAGTATCCAAGTTCCACAAACAAGCAAATTGCGACCACCCGCAAATACTTCAAGTCGCTGCACTGAATAGTGGGGCCAGGAAACAAGGAGCTGGCACGGTGCGATATACCGGACAACATAATTATTTAGGCGCACATACATTCTCCGCCACGTAAAACCGTAAAACTATTTAACTTCCTAACATATCTTTTTTCTCCATGTGAATTGAGACATTCTGCCTTATGATTAATTAAACTACTCCATGAGGGCAACAAAGATCTGTTGATGTTGATCCATACCAACTATCACGTTTATAATATTATAGGATGTTTCCTACTAATATTATAAACTCTTTCACGCCAAAACTCCTGAACGGATTTGGAAATTTGGCACAGGTTTGGGTTTATAACCAGGATTAACACATAGGATACTTTTTATCCCGATATACCCACGGGTCGAAACTTATGCAGGGGAAACCGCGGGGCACAGCTAGTAGTTCATAATGCCACAATTAGCTTTGTGTCTGGTTTTCTCTAAAATATAACAAAATCAGCTGTTTCATAGAAAAGTGCAATATCTACGCAGTTAAATAAATAAATAAATTTCATTTATTCTCAGGATAGCAAAGATCCCATTGGGTTAGTAACAAAATGTATGGAACAGGAAATATTTGTTTTATAATCGACGGAAAATTTCAACTGATGTTCAGAATCATGTACTGAATCGATCGTTGATCGTCGCTGATCGTCGGTTGTGCGTCGATGTCCCTGCCACTCTGCCTACCTTTAATAATAAAACAAATAAAATAAAGCTAATCATTACTTATGTCAGTAGAGAACCCAAAAACAGACTCGCAAATCTCCATCGATCTCCGCTCGCTCTATGGCCTAACTGCAAGTGAACGCGAGTGCAAATCGAAGCAAGTTTGAAGCACGCAAGTTTTAATAGAAGCGAGGACCGCAGCATGTGCTAATTATTGAAAACCTCTGCTGATAACGCGAGGAATGTTGGACTTATCGTAGCAACGAAGAATAAAATGTACCGTCGACTTGCGATAACCATAACTAAACTTAGAACCTTGTTACTTGCTATGGGTGTAAAAAGGCCCCTAACGAAGCTAAAAGTCGCTTGTAGTCTTTAACATTTTTTGTGTAAGTAATACGCACATAATGGGCATTTATTTTAGTTTTTCATTAATTACAATATAACACACACACACACATATGTACACACGGCTACACATCAAGCTATACATAACCAGTATAAGCTGACTTCTGATTGTGTACGAAAAACCTATACAATGCGAGGTCAGCTAAAACTGGAAATGCATAGCTTGATGTGTAGCCGTGTGTACATGTACATATGTCACGACATTTTATTTGATTTTGTATGAGATTTTCTATAATTTCTAGCATTTAAATTAATTGTCTCAATTTATTATAACGGACACACACTTCCCTATGTGTTTGTTATTCCGGCGTATGGCACAACCTTCCTCGTGTGACGCACAATCGAGCTGCCGTAAACCGCGATTATAATTCACACCATAAATAAAAATCGTTTCCCAGCAATAATTTTTGCTCAGTGATACTTAGTTTGATGAACGAAATGCGTAGATAATGGCTAAGTGATCCTCCTATATCAGTAACCATACTTTTCTAAGTACCTTGTCACATTATACGATGCAAAACGGGACATAAAAATGTGACGCGTCAATAGACGAGTTTAATGTGACAAAGTCCAAAAGCGATAAACGTTTTTTAAAAGTGTCGTGAATTGAGTGAGATACTTGTTGATTATAAATGATCATAAGCAGGAACTCTTTCTCAGTCTAAATGATGAAACAGACAGCAGATCAGTATAATGCGCCACTTCTTCCCAGCTTAAGCAGTAGAAAGTGGTAAAGAACGGCCGTTTTGGGTGACTGTTTTATGTAATTTTGACGTTCAAAAAGTGCTGATTCTCAGCCTAGTTTAAATAAATGTCCTTGATTTTTTTTTTAATTTTAGATGTCTTTCAGACATCTTGGACAAGAAAAGTCTATTAAGAAAGTATTTCCAGGCTGATAGGATGGAGTTTCTATGAAATGGCAAAGGCCAAAGGTCGAACGTCAATCTCAGCTGTCTGCAACCTATTTTTGATGGACGAGATTCTAACGACGTACTGACGTATAACAAGATGGGATACTTAGAACAGTTTGGGAAGTGGAAATAACTTATCTATACTAATAATAAAGCTGAAGAGTTTGTTTGTTTTTTCGTTTGTATGTTTGAATGCGCTAATCTCTGGAACTACTGGTCGATTTTTTTTTCTTAAAAAACTTTGCCCCACTCTAGGAATTACTCCTGTATCGTGGATGCGTTTACAAACATTTAAACTCACATACACAAACAGCCAGACCCGGAACAACTACCTGTAGGCAATACAAATATTTGTTCCGTGCGGGAATCGAACCCGCGACACGCAGCGCAACAGTCGAACGCTCAGCCATTGCGCCAACCGTGTCGTCAACCAGTCGGATTTGAAAAAATATGTTTACTTTTGATAGCTTGAGAATGGCTATAGGCCCCATAGGATATGGCATCACACTAGCACCCTTGGGAGGGAAGTCTTAAGATACAAAATATACTAAAATAACAGTCACATTTTCATAAAATTTCCTCGGCTGCAACGCATTGCGGTGGGTCGGGGACCCACCCCAACGCGTTGCATCGCACCGCCCGCGCTGTTACCTCGTTTTCGCTTAGCGGTATTTCAGACATTTTCCTACGGGTAACTTGATGTTAAATAGCCCATAGCCTTGCTCAGGAATCGGGCTGCCAAAGCCAAAAAAAAAAATCCGACTGGTAGGTTTAGAGATTAACGCGTTCAAACAAACAAACAATTTCTTCAGCTTTATGCTTACATATTTCCGTTTTGGAGATTAGCCGAAACAAACAGACAAAAAAAATGATGATGAATGATGAGCTGATCATAGCAAAGCTGCTTGGCGGCAGAAAGAAATATAAAATATTTCTCCAAATAAAATTAAAGTAAAATAACTCCTGGATATCGGTTTCAGTACAGCACCGTGTATTTCACACGTTTACGAACTGTATAAATTGTATAAATCCGACTTTAACTGGTTTTAGACTTCGCTGGTTTCCCCCGGGATTGCGGAGTTTCGTAAAATCTCGATTTACAGTACGAAATGTGTGGTAGAATAACTGGAACAATAATTTACAGTCAAAATAAAGTTAGCATTACTGCAAACGACATTCATTGACGATTTTAAGTGCTCAAAAAGATATTTTTTTTTAATTTAAGTGATATTCATGAGTTGATGAATTTCTTAATTACATATAAAAAAGGGGCTTGTGGCTAAGTAATAACAGCCGCACGGGTCGATCGATCAGGTTAAGCTACGCTTGCCGCGGTTGGTCCGTGGATGGGTGACCATTTTCACATACCAAGACCCCTCCGTGTCTCGGAAAGCACGTTAAGCCGTTGGTCCCGGCTGTCATTCGTGAATTTTTGACAGTCGTTACGGGTCGTCAGTAGCCCGAAAGTCTGACAACCAGTCTTACCAAGGGGTATCGTATTACCCAGTAACTGGGTTGTGGAGGTCAGATAGGCAGTCGCTTCATGTAAAATACTGGTATTCAGCTGCATCCGGTTAGACTGGGAGCCGACCCCAACATAGTTGGGAAACGGCCAGGCAGATGATGATGATATAAAAAAAAAAACATAAACTCGCGCCTTGTTCTAATAAGGGTGGGCAGAAACTACAGAACGCACCCTGCTACCATCCTTACATACTCCTTTTGAGTCTTTTACATTCATACTCCGGTCATTTCTTACATTTCGGCCGACGAGATAATGCGTTCTTGACACCTGTCAGTTTCATACAAACGAATACGTGTTTGGCGAATTTGATCTTTATTTATATAGCTACTAGAATTGTCGCACTGACAGGTAGAAGGAACGCATTCTTTCGACGGCCGGACTGTGATTTTATAATACAACGAAGTCGGGATAGTTATACCCTGTCCATTAGGTTAACCATTTTCTGACAGCTGTCTTAGAACGTAACTATTCCAGATTACGTAAAAGTTAACTTTAAAATGCGTAATTAAATAAATATATAAACTACCTTATCTTATTGAATTATCTTATTTATGGCTTCTCACAGACATAATACCGTACGTGGATCAATCAATGTGTTGCTGCAATCACTAGTTCCACCTGTCAAAAAACGGTTTACTTACTGGACAGGGTATACACCATTTATAACTTAGAACGGATGGACCGATTTTTAACCTCCGCCCCGAATATTAAAACATGGGACAAATTCACGAAAAAATAATAATGAAGATAATTCATTTCTCGAGAACGGATCGACTGATTTCGACAATGTTTCTTTTCGTTCTTCGAGATTTTTCCTTACGCAATTTATTGATCCTAATGCAGTACAAAGTTCGCCGGGTCATCTAGTCAGAAATATAGAAAAATTATCCTAGCCAATAATAAGTGCATACTGGTGCCAAACAAAGCGAAGAACAACATTTTAATCACCAACCAAGCTGACAGCCACTTTTATTTTTATTATTTTCAAAATTGAATTTTTATTTGTAACTACTTAAAGTTAGAACTTCGGACAAGAGCCTCCGACGATGGTCTAAACGTGCTCGGAATAAATACTGTAACTTGTTCAATAAAAAAACTAAAAGTTTTCCAACACAATTTCTTGTGACGCAAGAGAAACGCTTCTGAAACTAAATTGGCGTAGGTCGAAAACTTTTGTGGGTGTATTTTTTATTAAAAATGTGTGGGTGGCGACATCTACATTGAAAAATGCGAAATACGCATCACACTGACGTCACGCAAAATTCTGCATCATCAAACAGAGTTTACCGCGCAACTACTAGCACATATATCACGAAACGAACAACGTTATAACGAATTAATATTTTTTTGTCATTATATCAAGACTTCTTATGTTAAATATTGTATTGTCCTACAATTACCATAAAGTATGCTCATGCCGCCAGTGATACAGGTTTATCCTATTACAGGCATCTAACATTATTATACCTTTGTAAGTTATTTCTAAGACTTTATGTTAATACTAGCTTCTGCCCGCGGCTTCGCCCGCGTGGATGTCGGAAGTTATCCCACGGGAACGTGCTACCAGGATAAAAATTATGTGCTTCCCCAGGATGCCATCTACCTCTTTGCCAAATCAGAAGTTCAGTGGTTTAGGCGTGAAAATGTAACATACAGTTTCAAGTTCAAATCCTCCCCTAAAAACCGAATTACCCCTTTTTGCCCCGTCAGGGGTCAATTTTCGACAACTTTACATACTTATTATTAATTATTTTCTGTCGAAGTATCAATACAGAG
The DNA here is from genome assembly GCA_949629185.1 of Apamea crenata. NCBI lineage: Eukaryota > Metazoa > Arthropoda > Insecta > Lepidoptera > Noctuidae > Apamea > Apamea crenata. Next base: position 11,937,861 of record OX451375.1, on the reverse strand, counting down.
TTTCGAGTGAATCGGACCGCGCATTCAATTTCTTCCACACAAACTTCAACACCCCTATATCCCCCTTTGAGGGGTAGTTTGGAAAACTTATAATGATAAACTTTATTACTTACTTAGGCAAGTATTGTTGCCAAGTTTCAAGTTTATTAACTAAATTAATAAGATTTTTCATATAAACTGTATCCCCCCGCTTTTCACCCCCACAGGGGTGGAATTTAAAAAAAATCATAACTTGACTCAAAGATTATTTATACCAATTTTATAATTAATCAAGCCACTTATTATAATCCTCCCCTGTAAAATTAACTACCCCTTTTCACCCCGTTAGGGGTAGATTTTCGAAAAACCCTCATACGTGTTATTATTTATTTTTAGTCTTAAGTACACACACAGTACACTGAGTTTCGAGTTAATCGAAACCGCGCGTTCAAATTCTTCTACACAAACTGTAACACCCCTTTAGCTCCTTTGAGGGGTAGTTTTGAAAAACTAATAATGATTAACTTTATTGCTTACATAAGCGAGTATAAATGCCAATTTTCAAGATTATTAACCTAACGAATAAGATTTTTCATATAATTTTTATCCCCGCTTTTCACCCCCACAGGGGTGGCATTTTGAAAGATCATTCGGGATGTGCTCATAAATTGACTCAAAGATTATTTATATCAATTTTCGAGTTAATCAAGCCACGCTGTAAAATCCTCCCCTGTAAAATTGACTACCCCTTTTTAGGCCGTCAGGGGTAGATTTTCGAAAAACCCTGATACAAATTATTCTTTCCTTTCAGTTTTAGGTATAAATACTGAGTTTCGATTAAATCTGACCGCGCGCTAAAATTCTTCCATACAAACTTTGAAACCCCCCAATCCCCTTGTGGGGGGTAGTTTATAAAAACAAAAAATGCCCAACTTCATAATTTACTTAGATAAGTATTCGTGCCAAGTTTCAAGTTTATTAACTCAAGGAATAAGATTTTCCATACAAACAAAATCCCCCCATTTCACCCTCTTACGGGTGGAATTTCGAAAAACCCCTTCTTAGTGGATACCTACTCTTTACGAAGAATACACCCTCCAAATTTCATGTCTCTAGGACCAGCGGTTTAGGCTGTGCATTGATGTCTCAGTCAGTCAGTCAGTCAGTCAGTCAGTCAGTCAGGACTTTGAATTTTATATATATAGATTTTACCAATTGAATACTGAATAAAATATTATTATTATTATTATATATTTCAACGTCCCGACATCAATGCGCAGTTGGCCACCAGACAAAACACCCGGTCGGAGGATCCTCCATTTTCTATGGAGGATGAGTGAGCTTTACACCCTGTTCCTCACACTTCTAAAAATGTGGTACTTTTGTGATTGAGGGAATCGAGGCTAAATAACACCGCACAGCACCGCACCGCACGGGTCCTTCGAAGATTAAGTTACGCTTACCGCGGTCGGTTCGTGGATGGGTGCTCCCCGAGCCTCGAAAAGCTCGTTATGTCCTTGGTAACGGCTATTAATTCTAGATCTTTGACAGTCGTTACGGGTAGTCAAAAGCCCAAAAAGTCTGACTATCAGTCTTACCAAGGAGTCTTACCAAGGAGTCTCACCAAGGAGTCTTACCAAGGAGTCTTACCAAGGAGTCTTACCAAGGAGTCTTACCAAGGGGTAGCGTGTTATAGCCAGTAACTGGGTTTTGGAGGTCAGGTAGGCAGTCCCTCGTTCTTGTTGAATACTATAGACCAAACAAATATATTCTATGTATTATAAATCCTCAGAGCTACTAACTAATAAACCTTATCTAAGGCTAAAGGTAAATCATTACATACACGCAATACTCGCTGTTATTTCTACTCAGTAGGCAACAAGAGAATTAATAGAAACGAAAGGATAATGCTTCGGGTTTTAGGGATACCAACTTTTAGGTAAACTATTTAGTTTCATAGATTGATTTGAAAATAAATACAACATGGCAGTGCCGCCTGTCTCTTCGGTATATTACCAGTCGACAGCAATGCGGACGAATATTTCGACACCATATTTTAGTTTGTTAATAGTTTTAGTTAGGTTAGGATATTATGTTCTTATTTTAATAGTTTGCTAGTTTATTTGGTACTAGAAGTTTAACCATTTAATAAATAAAGAATATATAATGGAAAAAAATTAAAACAGAACTTCTCTGACAGAAGGCAGAGACGTGTTACATTGTACAAGTTAGCTCCAGCTAATAGAGTACGAGCGGAAAAACTTGAATTTCCCAAACGCTTAAAGAAAAAGTAAGTCATTTATTCAAATTAGGCTGAGAGTCAGCACTTTCTGAACGTCAAAATTATAAAAGACAGTCCCCCAAAAACGCCCGCCCCTCACCATTTCCTAGTGCTATCGCTGGGAAGAAGAAGTGGGGCAACAAACTCCCCAGCAGCACAGCATCAATTTGTGTGGTGGTGTGGCGGTGTTTAAACTATTGAAAAACTTCATCCTTGGTTTAGTGGTAGCAAGCGCTAATGCTGAGCATGATGGTCCTAGGTTCTATTCCCCGGAACGGGCAAAATTGTATTGGGTTTTTCTATCGCGAATTTCTCAGTAATAGCTCGGAATGTAGATTTGTGCCCGGTTGATATCGATAGGCTAAACATAACTGAAATGTGGGTGTCTAAAAGGATTAAGATACATAAAAGCGTCTCCTTACACACACACACATAATGCACACATACATTCAAACAACGTTCATACAGTCCACTCACTCATTCACAGTTCACTCAGTCAAATATCGAATATAAGTTTAGTTCAAAATAAATGTCCTTTGAGTAAAGACATGCAATGAGTTTTCTTTTCACCGAACAATATATATATGGACCTCAATACCCTAAACAGTGGGTGTACTACGATTATATGTACACCTCTGCATAACCCTTCGGGGAATACACACGTGTGTTATATTATGTACAATATACAGGGTGACAAAGGGGCTATACTAGAGGTCATTAGCAACAAAATTAGTCCAGTGAACTAGGGTCAAAACTGGCTGGTTAAAAATAAAAAATAAATGCTATTAAAGCTTTTATTTCTGAGATTATGTAAGATTTGCAAGCATTTTTTTTTTAATGGTCACTCATTTTTCAACTTTCAGAAAAGTATCAATAAAATTTTTGGAGTGAGTAGTTTTTTCTCATAATTAATTGTTTTTGGTAACAAGTCAGAAAAATTCTAAAGAATCGAAGAACCGATACAGCTCGGTAACCATCCACTTATGAACTTTGACTGGACTTAATTGTTTTTGTATTTATTTATATAGTTAGTTAGTTAATCTTTTAATTTAGTACCTAGTGTAAATAGTTATTTAATTGAAAAAAACTGTGTTCAAAATCCTTTCAGCTTAAAAAGGTTGGCAGCCCCACCTTGTAACTGAAACCTTGATTGGCACCTAACATCGAAAGCTTTGAGGGAGGCGTATTGCCAAATTGCACTTTACCAAATTGCGATCAACGGGTTACGTGAAAGGCGTTTTGTTAATACGCGGCTTTTATGCTCTTTGGTTCGAGTGATTTCGTAAGTGAATAGGTTTCAGCTAGATTTATTAAGTTTGTCTATGAGCATTTTCTACGAAAATTCTAGCGTCGGAGATGGAAATATCTGCATTTTGTAGAAGCCCTCTATACATTAAGCCGACCAACCCGTACTGGGCCCGCGTGGTAAAAAAAACTGCTCGATTGCACCTGTGAACTTGACGAATAAAAATAACTACAGGTAGTTCATTTTTTCTTCATTTGTGTAGAAAACAATGCAGTAACGAGCCAAAATGTTGGGAATAGTGAAATAATTAAAAATCAAAGGCATTTGAAGGGCAAGTCCCGTGTTTTTAAGAACGTTTGCATTATAATCTTAGTCACAACTTGTCAAAATTAAATCTAAACCATCTACTCACCCCCACCCCCCTCCCCCCCTCTCCCTCTCTCTCTCTCTCTTCTATCTTTATATTGTTAGTTTTTTGACATTGATTGTCGTTCAAACTCAACTCAAACTCAAAGCATTTATTTCAAATAAACCAATTACAGGCTCTTTGGAATTGTCAAGGGGTCGGTCAGTCAGAAAGATGAAGCTAGTTGCCCATTCCAAAGCGTAGTAAGTACCTGTGGAGAAGAAAGGGCCAGAAACTCCACGGACACTGTTTTAAATCATAAAATTGTAACAAAATATTGGTTACATCATTCATTTTGAAATTATAAGTACATGTGAGATGATGTAGAAAGACCTCATCTGCCTAGCCTTTCCCCAACTATGTTGAGGTCGGCTTCCAGTCTAACTGGTTGCAGCTGAATACCAGTATTTTACATGAAGCGACTGCATAACTGACCTCCACAACCCAGTTACTGGGTAAAACGATACCCCTTGGTAAGACTGGTTGTCAGACTTTCGGGCTACTGACGACCCGTAACGACTGTCAAAGATCCACAAATGACAGCCGGGACCAACGGCTTAACGTGCTTTCCGAGGCACGGAGGGGTCTTGGTATGTGAAAATGGTCACCCATCCACGGACCAACCGCGGCAAGCGTAGCTTAACCTGACCGATCGACCCGTGCGGCTGTTATTACTTAGCCACAAAGATGTGTACGTTAAAAGTGTCCGTTGCGTGTGGCGTCGCTGAGATGGAATTACGACTAAATATGGAACGTTTTCAAATATAAGAATTGGAATCCTGTGCTCTGTATACGAAGTTCTCTTGTTCAAAAGATCGTTTAAGCATTCCTCTAATTACCATAACATCTTTATGCAATTTTCCCTCGCCAATAAAGCAGAAAAAACATAATCAATTTGTTCCCGGCGAACGACATAAGCGGGCAAAGATAAAAATATGATAAACATCCCGAAACATCCAACTAGTGTCATGAATAACTTTGTTCATATGAATTTCATAAAAAGATACCAGCGTCAAAGAGTTTGTGGCACATTCTGCTGTTTATTTTCCCTCTTTTTTCTGAGGAATTTATCATGATATTGTACGGTATTCTCTGCTTTTTATAGCAACATTGTAGCGTAGCATTTTGTGCAGTTAAACCATAGTAAACATAAGAGGGTTTAGTAACGTCAAAAATGTATGGTTAAACTGCCGTTAACCCGCGCGTTTCTTTTTTTTTTAAATAACCGACGAGTTATTTTAACGCTAGGGGTCATGATAACAGATTGTACGTCGATGTCCCTAATTACACCCTGTATTATCGTTTTTTTCAACAAATGTCTGCAAATTCCTTTTCCCTTTTATTTTCCACGGAAATATAGCGTATTTTTCCCGTTGAAGCCCTCTGCAATATAACAAAACACTGTTTAAAACCGGCACAAGTATCAATTTTAACTGCAACAAAGTGTGTTGCAGTTAAAACGTATAAATGTGCACATCAGTAAGCGACAACGTGCGGACAGTTTGAGATATGTTCGAGACGAAACTAGCAGACGTCATATTTATAAATGTTGGGAAGTGGACGTCCAAACGATCAGCGGTAGCGGAAAGATTTGTTATGTTACCGTTTTAGAACGGTCAATGGTAAAAAGTTCATTTTTTAAATCCCAGATGGTAATCTGAAATTTAAGTATTTTGTGTAGAAATTTGACATTACACCTGTCAAATTTGTATCTAACTTTAAAAAACAAACTTTACTATGTAACATCAAAAATGCTCCATTATGAATTTCTTACGAACAGCCCGGAGTTTGGGAGTTGGAGGTGTGATGATCCCCCGTGCCTCGGAAAGCACGTTAAGCCGTTGGCCATGCGCGTGTTCTATCTACGGTCAGATTGCCGTCCCGTCGGACTGTGAGAGTGAGGGAAGAGAGAGTGCAGCTGTGTCTGCGCACACACATGTACACTATAAATAATATTATCTCCCGCGTTGAAGGCTGGTATCTGCTGATATTGGTCGCCATGGCCGAAATCATCATAATTATGACTTCTCTCGCTCTGGGCGGAGCGGGAGGGCGTGTCAGACTTTTACTGACTAAAACCCACCCGTGTTCCTTCAGTTGCCTGTGGTGCCAGGGGCCACGGTATCTCTTTCGAACAACCCGCGGCCTTGGCAGGCATCGGCCCTAGCAGACCCCGTCAGTTCATGCTGACATCTCTTTGAGGCGCGCGTGGGACACAACGCGCCGTCGACCCGCCCTGGTCCTTACCGGGCGGCGAGCTGCTCATTGCTCGCCGCTCGCAAGCCCGCGCCTACGGCTACGGTGGCCTGGAGTCGGGTATTGACTCCCGACGCCCAGGGCGTCTCCTGCGGCCTGCGGGCTAGTGGCGTGAGGGCGCAGAGTTTTCCCCTCCCTCACGCGCTCCGCCTTTTCCTTTACGAGCATCACTACTTGGCAGAAAGAGGTGACGACTTCCAATGCACTCTCGCTCCGTACCATGGCATCGACCAGGGCCGGACGCGAGAGATCGCCGCCACGAGGACGCGGCGGTGCTCCGCCCAAGCCGGGCAGACCTCCACCGTGTGCTCCATCGTGTCCTCCGGGCGATCCACACAGTGGTGACACCCTGGCGTTTCCTGCCGCCTTATCCTGAACAGGAACCTCGCGAAACAACCGTATCCGGTGAGGACCTGCGTCAGGCGGAAGGTGACGGGGCCGTGGCGCCTCTCCAGCCACTCCTCAAAGACCCCTCTTTTCTCATCTGTGGTGTGCCCATGGAGGAATATTACCCAAAATTTGATTTCTTGAACCTAATCAGTTTTTTCTTTAAAAGTCCTTATTTCTACATGTCGTGTAGAGCAAATACGAACGTAAAAGCTTTTCTTGCGATAGTTTGAATATTATATAATATTGTAAAAAGTCGTATTTAGGTAGACTTATTTGGCTTTCACTAGGAATGGAGTGCTTTGTAGTGCGATTACATCTGAAAAAGACTAAACTAATAGCCTTTTAAAAATAACATGTCGCAGGACTTGATAAATTTAATATTAAAATTAAAATAAAAGAAACTTGGAAGAAGAGCTTCCAAGTTTCTTTTAATTTAATTTTCAACTTGCACCACAACCCCATAGTGAATGATACGAACATTTAAATATTTCTATGAGAAATATATTTTTGCCGCTACTATGCATATTCCCGTTGTTTACCCTCCAACCTGTCACGGGCTGGACTATAAATAAGGCAAAAGTAACAAACGTAAATAAACAAGTCATTAGTAATTGAACTTCGTGCCATTTATTTGTTTAGGAAGAACATAAGTCGAAACAAACATCTATATAATAAAATTCAAAGTCCTGACTGACTGACTGACTGACTGACTGACTGAGACATCAACGCACAGCCTAAACCGCTGGTCCTAGAGACATGAAATTTGGAGGGTGTATTCTTCGTAAAGAGTAGGTATCCACTAAGAAAGGGTTTTTCGAAATTCCACCCCCAAGAGGGTGAAATGGGGGGATTTTGTTTGTATGAAAAATCTTATTGCTTGAGTTAATAAACTTGAAACTTGGCACGAATACTTATCTAAGTAAATTATGAAGTTGGGCATTTTTTGTTTTTATAAACTACCCCCTAAAAGGGGATTGGGGGGTTTCAAAGTTTGTATGGAAGAATTTTAGCGCGCGGTCCGATTTAATCGAAACTCAGTATTTATACCTAAAATTGAAAGGAAAAAATAATGTGTATCAGGGTTTTTCGAAAATCTACCCCTGACGGCCTGAAAAGGGGTAGTGAATTTTACAGGGGAGGATTTTACAGCGTGGCTTGATTAACTCGAAAATTGGTATAAATAATCTTTGACTCAACCTATGGACACATCCCAAAGGATTTTTCAAAATTCCACCCCTGTGGGGGTGAAAAGCGGGGATACAGTTTATATGAAAAATCTTATTCGTTAGGTTAATAATCTTGAAAATTGGCATGAATACTCGCCTAAGTAAGCAATAAAGTATATCATTATCAGTTTTTCAAAACTACCCCTCAAAGGGGATATAGGGGTGTTAAAGTTTGTGTGGAAGAATTTGAACGCGCGCGCCGCGCGGTCCGATTAACTCGAAACTCCGTGTACTGTGTGTGTACTTAAGACTAAAAATAAATAATAACACGTATGAGGGTTTTTCGAAAATCTACCCCTAACGGGGTGAAAAGGGGTATAAGTTAATTTTACAGGGGAGGATTATAATAAGTGGCTTGATTAATTATAAAATTGGTATTAATAATCTTTGAGACAAGTTATGAAGTTTTATGATTTTTTTTTTAATTCCACCCCTGTGAGGGTGAAAAGCGGGGATACAGTTTATATGAAAAATCTTATTAAGAGTTAATAAACTTGAAACTTGGCAACAATACTTGCCTAAGTAAGTAATAAAGTTTATCATTATAAGTTTTTCAAACTACCCCTCAAAGGGGAAGGGAAGGGGAAGGGGGGGGGTGTTCAAGTTTGTGTGGAAGAAATTGAATGCGTGGTCCGATTAACTCGAAACTCAGTATTGATACTTTTGACAGAAAATAATTAATAATAAGTATTAATAATAAGTTGTCGAAAATTGTCCCCTGACGTGGCAAAAAGGGGTAATTCGGTTTTCAGGGGAGGATTTGAACTTGAAACTGTATGTTACATTTTCACGCCTAAACCATTGAACTTCTGATTTGGCAAAGAGATAGATGGCATCCTGGGGAAGCACATACTTTTTATCCTGGTAGCACGTTCCCGTGGGATAACTTCCGACATCCACGCGGGCGAAGCCGCGGGCAGAAGCTAGTTATTTAAATAACTGTTTGTTTGAAAATCTATTTGTGTTTTGGAACGAAGTATAGAGTTCCTAATGCAGTCTGTTGAGTTTGACACATAGTATACTTCGTTCGACGGTGGCCGCAAAGCCGCTGGACTAAAGTGGAACTGGGCTGGCCACATCTGTCGAATGTTGGGGCAGTAATACGCAAAAACTAACACTCAGTGGATCCCAAATAGCAGGAAACGACTGCACGGCAAGCCCAGAAAAAGATAGCGGGTTGAGCTGAACTCCTTCATAAAGGATTTTCCCACAATCGCAGTAGACCAGGGAAAGTGGAAAGAGGGATGGGAGGCCTTTGCCCAGCAGCTGGACAACATAATCAGCCTTAATTTTCCCACTGCTAGGACACAGGCCTCCTCTCTTCGAGAGGGAGTGGACTGTAATCTACCACGCGGGCCCAGTGCGGGTTGATGGATGTGACATGTCTTCGAATTTTTGGTTCTAGGACATGCCTGTTTCCTCACGATGTTTTCCTTCATCGTTAAGAGAGTAGTGGTGATGAAAACATTTACACAAAGTAAAGCGCCTGCCAGGATTAGAACCAACGACCTACAACTCGTAACTCGGGTCAGTCCCGAGTTACGAGTTGTAGATCTACCACTGAGCCACCACTACAACTGCTCCAAATGCTCAATCACTTTTCCAAGCCACGCTTGACAACATTAAACAGTTTAAATATTCATATATAAAACTTTCATAAAACCGGTAAGACTATTAAAAACCTTTCCTATTGAGAACCATCTGCGAATAAATTGACAACACACATAATAATATCTGTGTCACCCATAAATCCTCCATTTTAAAAAGACTCCTTCAAGAGTATTAAAAAAACGTCTCATCATAAATGCAGGCAGACGTATCTTGTCTTTATAGAGGTCTAAGTACTTTCGTATAGCTAACATTTCATGGGAATCTAACCACTAACGAACAATTTATAGAGGTTATATCAGCGTGTAGTCATGTTTAAGGAGAGGGTACATGACAGTTTATGGTCACTTCAACGGGTTACATTATGACAGTGATGTCACGCGATCCAATATGGAAGGACGTCCCACAGAATTGAGTTCAAACTGCCTTTATGAGTTACAAAATTGAGAATTAAAGAGGAACGTTTTATAGCGCGCTGGAGGATGTTCAGTACTTATATTTGTTTTAGGCCTGCCACAAGGTGGACCGACGACCTTGTGAAGGCTGCAGGAACGCGTTGGATGCGAGAAGCATAGAACCGGTCGGAGTGGAGGAGCTTGGGGAGGCATATGTCCAGCATTGAACGTCTTTCGGCTGAAATGATGATGGTGATTTGTTTTTATCATATTCTTACAGACGCTTTTAATATCATCTTTCTGACTGACCGACCCCTTGACAATTCAAAAGTTCTTGTACCTATTGGTTGCCCCTAGATTTATTTGGAATAAATGCTTTACGTTTGAGTTTGAATATCAGAACTCTTCAGCGTCAGTATCAAGGAAATGACAGAGGCGAAAGATGTGACTACCACAAGATTAGATTTTAATAAATTTTCAACTTAATATGTTCAGCCAGAAAATATCCAATGGACTTGACTTGGCTAAACTTTTTGAACAAGCCGTTATAATTGTCATGAATACCTTATATTGTCTTTAATTCAGATAAGGAACTAAAAACCAACAAGCTATACTAAAGTCTGTTCAAATTTGTTTCAAATCGATGGTATTTCAAGTTATTTTATGTTATTAATATCAACCTTATTTTAATGGTAATGTAATTAAGTTGATTTCAGAGTGACTAGCACTATTGAACAAATTACACAAATGTTTGAAGTTGTAGCGTAAATGAACTTTATTGTGAGGGAATTAAAGTTATTTTTCCATAAACACATATTTGTTTACATTTTTTGAAAATAAATCGCGAATGCAGTATAATTGCCCTTTTTTATCTTCACTCTCATTTTAGTCTCCACCTCATTTTAGCGAGCACCGTACTCACATACACTAGCAACACGCGTCGACGACAGAGGCAGCTGCAACCGTCGACGCGTATCGGCGACAGGCGTCATCGCGTGTATCTCGTATATTTGAGTACGGTACTCACTAAAAGTATGCACACAATGGGAAAACACCAAATTTTTCTCAATACCCATATCACTCAACAAAATTCACATGACAAATCTCGTTCCCATCACAACAATAGGGACCATGTTGTAGAAGTCGTCTCGTGTAACATTTTACGTCCAGTTCTTTGTCGGCTCGAGGTTTGAATTGCTGGTTTAACGACAGTCCTTGACGGATTTACGCACTGAAACCACGTGTTTAGTTTGCCTACAGTTTTTCATTTAAGTGAGCTTGAGCTGTACGGAAGGATCCGCTGAATGCGGGAAGCAATGACGTCGGGAAGCACAAAACCGGTCGAAGTGGCGTCGCTAGCCGTTGTCCAGCAATGGACGTCTTTCGACTGAAACCATGATGATGAGCTGTAGCTGTCTGGTCAGTTATTAAAAAAAAGTGAAAGGAAATCGTTCGTCGTCGTCATCGGTCGTGAGGGGATCGTCAGTTGATGGCAATAAGGTCGCCCCCCCCGTTACGTAGGTCTTAAACATCTTTAATTATTTCTTTCTTTTTTTAAAAAAAACGTTGCCCCACCCTAGGAACTTCTCCTGTATCGTGGGTGCGTTTACAAACATTAAAAACTCACATACACAAACAGCCAGACCCGGAACAACTACTTGTAGGTCATACAAATATTTGTTCCGCGCGGGAATCGAACCCGCAACACGCAGCGCAGCAGTCATTTGCGTAACCACTGCGCCAACCGTGCCGTCAATTGTTTGTCATGTGATTAGGATGAAACGCATGTAACTAAAAGAGTAATGAATATAAATGTTGACTGATGGATGGAGAGAGAGAGGAAGACCAAAGGTAATATGAATAGATACTTATGTCTGTAAACGCACCCACGTCACAGGAGAAATTCCTAGTGTGGGGCAACGAAAAAAAGAAAAAAAAAAGATACTATAAGGGATAATATGAAAGGAAAAAGAGTAAATGATAGAGTGATGACTGACGAGAAACGCTGGCTGGAAGAAAAGAATGGGCAGGAAGATGATGATAATGGGCTTGTATATGCCTACTGATCGTAATATAGATGCCTACTTGATCAATTGGTCTTTTAACATTCCAACGCTGTGTCTTTAGAGAGTTACCCTATAATGTTCCCACTGCTGGGACACAGCCCTCCACTCTGTGAGATCAGTGAGTCGCAATCCACCACGCGGGCCCAGTGCAAGTTGGTGGATGTCACATGTCTTCAAATTTTTGGTTCTAGGACATGCCGGTTTCCTCACGATGGTTTCCTTCACCGTTTTGAGAGCAGACAGAAGAATATTTCGCATCAATAACGTGGGTATTTTTCAAATCCAAGATTTTCAGCAGGAAGCTGTGAAAATGTTCTTAAAGCAATTTCGACGGAGCTTCACTTTAGTGTTGGAAATCCTTATACAGTATCTCAATATTCCAATAATTTTGATTTATAAAGCTAAGTCTTATATCTTGAGAGTTTCCTTAGGCTAAATATTGACCTATTTTGTTTAACGGACTCAGACGGCAGACGCTTCGGGCGAAACCCGAGCCAGCCCTTTATCGATGATAAAATGTTTTCTTAAACAGAACAGACCATAGGAAAACGAATGGATAGAGTAAAATGAAACGGACTAGAAATTGATACTTACTCCAGAATATAGAATTTTCTTTTATTAATTTACCTACATCAAATACAGGGTGGCCCACTCGTATACAACTTTAGATTAAGGATTATTTTTATAACAAACTAAAATAACCAGGGGGCCTACTCCGAATTGCAAAGTGCGAATGTTCGGATCGGACCGACACATGGCCGAACCGAATATTATTGAAAAATGCGAAAAACGATCGGATCGGCTCAGTTGGGTCGGGACCATAGTCAATATTCGAAAGAGTGTAGGAGTATAGAATCGGAACCGACCGAACCAAATAGTAACTTCGTAGCAGGAAATGGCCGAACATTCGGCCGATACTACTTCGGAGTAGACCACCAGCTATTTTTCTATTATTAAGTACTAGCTTCTGGCCCGCAGCCTGTACACAGGCCTCCTCTCTGGTATGTAGGAACTCGAAAAAAGTAGAAATTATTTGTAAAAGAAATTGAGTCGTTTTTCAATCTGAAAATACTGCGACGGTCATGCAGTTACTAACGGTCATAATGAATTTCTTGGATTTTTTGCCGCCAAATCAGAACGGTGGCAAAAAAAAAATGGCTACCCTATACCTACATTCAAGACGAATATCAATAACGAATATACATTCATTGAATCGAGGAATCTAGGACACACATTATCAACCGATTGGTCAGAGAAACAATTGGCAAGATGGCGAAAATCCCTAATATCGGTTTCATATAACCTATTTAACAATATCGAGCTGAAACTGAAATAATAAGAGCAGTCTGAAGGTCGAAGGATAATGTTTCTTTGTATGAAAGGTCAAGTGCGGCGACCCTCAGTTAAATAGAGATGGAACAAATTCGAACACAGGATGAAAGTGTTCGAACTCGAAAGTTCTAAATAGGAATTGGAGACTGGAAATTCTGTTGCATTTGGTGCAAGCTAGTTGGAAATGTTTATACATAGACGTTGTTTTTGATACTAGTGTTAAGAATGATTTGAATGATTTCCTTAGTCAGAAGGCAGACCAGTATACGAGCATAAGTGGATGCAACATACTGGGTGGCGCAAAAGTAAAGACCCTATTTGGTTCAGCTATAACATTTTTTCTAAATTAGAAAACTAGATTTAGATTTTTTTAAATGTATATTTGTGCCATTAAATTTCGTACCATTAGGATTTAAAGATGATGTCTTTTAAATGGTGACCTCCAGAGTTGATACACATTTGAGCCCTATTTATGACATTTTGCATAACTTGCCGTAACACTTCCTGCGATATGTTCGTTATTTCTTGACGAATGTTTTCTTTTAGAGCTGCGAGAGTCTGTGGCTTGTTCACATACACCCGAGATTTCAAAAAACCCCAAAGAAAGAAGTCTGGACTGGTCAGATCGGGTGATCTTGCAGGCCAAGGCAAATCGCCAAAACGAGAGATAACTCGGCCTGGAAAAGCGTCCCTCACTAAGTCCATAGTGTCGCGCGCTGTGTGTGCCGTAGCGCCGTCTTGTTGAAACCAGATGTGCTCCAGCCCCAATTCGTCCAAACTGGGTATCAAAAACTCACGTAACATGGTTCTGTAGCGTTCTCGTTTGCGTGGCACGTCGCCTCGTTGATGTTTCTGGACACTCTTCCACATCTTCGCGCACAGCATCGATATTTTCAGCTGAACGGCCTGTTCTTGGTCTCCCAGACTTAGGTCTATCCAATGTTGAGCCAGTTGGTTCAAGGCGTGTGGCAAAGCGTCGAATTGTGCGACCAATCGGTGCCGGACGGTGGGGAAATCGTCGACGAAATTCACGTTGTGTTCTTATCACTGATGAATTATTCCGTAAGAACATTGACACAATTATTCCACGTTCTTGGGGAGTAAAACGGTCCATGTTTATTTTCAGTGTATTTTACATTTGTTCACTACACAATTTTCAACAACAGAATGACAGAAAATGTCATATAAAAAAAAAAAAGGTATTTTCTTTAGTGCCACTACTTTTGCGCCACCCAGTAGTTTTGACATATTAGTGAGGCCTACTACATTTTGGGTATTTTTTTTATTTTAATTGGTTACATTTAGCGATAAGTCTGCCAGGCACAAGTGGGACCGGGCGGGTCACAATAGGACAGACAGATGGGCCAAAGTCGTCACACAGTGGGTGCCTGAAGACGGGCGTCGTCTCCGGGCAGGCTTAAGAAACGCTGGCGTGACGATTTGGACTCGTTCCTAACTGATTGGACGGAGAAGGCACAGGACAAAGAAAAGTGGACAAATATGTGGGACCTTTGCCCAGCAGTGGGACAATATTTGTTGAGGGAAAAAAACATTTAGCATTGCAAATCTATCTGTTGGTTCGGCGCCAAATTTCAGCTATCAAAATAAAATCCGACTTAATTGCCTACGCCAACGTGTACTGTCTACTTGTGTGTTTATTTTTGTGTTTGTTAATTTTGGACATGAAACGTCTAAACTCATTAAAAGCGTTGTCCCTAACTAAAGCCGAATTCCAAATGTTGACCGAAAATTCATCCCCTCCCTAGTAATAGCCCTAAATACGGAAACGATAACACGTTTGGGTCGCAACAGGACATTCGTACTAATTGAGGTCTGTTGGACCAACGGAAGTTTTACCCCAAAAGTGTAGTGGGAGAAAGATTTTATTTTTATGTGTCTTGTCTGAGATAGTTTGGGAGTAACTTAACTAACTAGCAAGATAAATCTACGTGGTAGACAGTTCATTGCTTACTATGTAAAATATTATCCCTTGGTTACGACCTACACGCACTGGCCGAGTTCTAACCAAGAGTGTCGTCACGGGAGTAGTACACGACCATCGCGGTCTTTTAGGTAATAGATAATACAGGCTGGTGTCCGAACTCCACGTCAATGCGCCTACTTTGCGTACGTTGCGGTCTTGCCTTTTATAAATGAATATGACATAGTCGCGCGATCAATCAAGTGGCATTTGTACTTCAAAATCCATACAAATGATTGCGTTGATCTCGAACTCACGCGACCATTGCTTTTGGTTAGTACGCGGGGTCAAGCGACACGCGTCTTGCGAAAGCGACTGCGGAGAAAACAAATAAAAGAAGTTGTACTCTGCTCTAATGAAACGACCACAGTATAAAGATATGAGGAACAGGGTGTTTTCAGTAATCATCCATAGAAAACGGAGGATCCTCCGACCAGACGTGTGTTGTGTCTGATGGGCCACTGCCTGACGATTGATGTCGAGACATCGTATATAGATATATACGATGTACGATGTATGTAGATAAGTACGATCACGCATGCAGAGTTTCCCGCGCAACTAATTTTAGTTGCGCGGGAAACTTTGCATGCGCGATGTAGAATTTTGCGTGACGTCAGTGTTATAAGTAGTTCGCATATGGTGATATACATAGATGCCACAAGTGAAACAACCACATTTTATCCTAAAGTGATAATGAGGTTTCCAGCTCTCTCCAAAGGTCAACAGAGCTTCAAATATTAGGCTAGTTACATGGCACTTCGTAAAGCCTAAAATCCAGCAATAGCTATCAAGTCTAACAATTGAAAGCTGAAAATCCTTCACATTTAGTTTCGACCAAAGCCTTTGGGAAGTAATTAATGACATTAGGAGTTTAGCCTAACTTGACCGTTTACCCTTAGAGGTGATTATGCCATGACCGCATAATTTAAAGGGGCTAAATGATAATTTATTGCTGCATTATATTTTAGAGGCTGTTTCCTTAGGTGAGATAGCTGGTTAACTGTGAGGGGGTCGATAAGAGGTGTTATAATTTTGACACGCCATAAAATCGATTGCGAAGTTATTGGAGTCGATTATTTATTTGATTATATCATAAATCAAGTTAAATGCTGAAGCGAATCAAAAATACATAGGCAGTTTTGCAACCCTAATCAGCCTACAATGTTCCCACTGCTGGGACACAGACCGCAGGATCACCGCAGGACACAGACTGCAGGATCTTCTCCAATTTTGAGGAAAGCGGAATGTCCTACTTCCTAAGCACGAAATCCATAATTTCCGCCTACTACTCCGTACATACGACCCCCGGACATAAGATTAGTTCAGGACCTGAACTAAGGATGAATGTGTACGTGTGTACATTAACTCTGTACTGGTATGGTGGACACAAATTAAAACAGTTGCAGTTATAAAATAGATTTACTTACAGGAGCACTTGGTACAATAATTTCGAAGAAAATTCTGAACTTTTGAACTATATTCACATTTCTCGAGTTAACTTATATTAGTACCCCAGCTACATAGGCACAAGTAGTGGGTACCTCTATCATATCTTAGGATTATTAAACCTATGAAATTATGTATTTTACCCTATCTACGTTTACGTCCTCGAACAGGTTCAGACTTGTCTGAACCTGCTCGGAGTCAGGACCCTGAGTCTGTGATTGCACCCAATCACAGCTCCGATTATATTTTCTATACAAAGTAAACATAACGAATCTGATTTAGCTATTATTACACAATCTAATTAATCATAAAGTTATTCATTAAGTAGTTATTGATTCTATACAATCTAGACATCTGACAAACATAATTAAATAGTTATTTATTCTATACAATCTGACATCTTGATACTTATTAATTTACAATCATACATATTGTTGTTTACACATTACTTATTGTCTCGCGCACATATTGTCTTTTACACATCACTCATTGTCCCGCACATCACTCCCGCCGTGCGACGGTGTCGCATCTGTAACCGGTGCGGGTTTATCTTCTGTTTGTAGAGGCAGGAGTACCAGCTTTCTCACCGGCCGTCGTAGCACGCCTCCCTTAGTGCGTACATCCACCGTGCGTACTATGTCGTCGGGGCCTGGATACGTCGCGATGACTCTGCCTCGTGCCCATGTATTGCGAGGCAGGTTGGGGTCAACGATCTGTACGAGGTCATTGACCTGTATTCTGGGCCCTTTTCCATGCGGCTCCCGCCGGTATTGCAGCTCCGGAAGATACTCCTGGACCCAGCGCTTCCAGAAGAGGTCAGCGAGCCTTTGTGCTGCTCGCCAGCTGGACCTTGATATGGTGTCTTCTTCTCTGAATGTGCCTGGTTGAGGTACTCGCCCTGTTCCTCCCAATAGGAAATGATTTGGGGTCAGGGCTTCTGGATCCTCAGCGTTGACTGACACGGGCGGCTGTTGACTGTGTACTCCGCCTCAGCTAGCAAGGTGGTAAGTACCTCTTCTGTGGGGTAGCGTTCGTGTAGTGTTGCGGCGAGTGCTGTCTTGACTGATCGAACCATGCGCTCCCAGGCCCCGCCCATGAATGGGGCCCCTGGTGGAATGTAGCGCCACGCGATGGTCCGCTTCGCAGCTTCTTCAGCCGTCGCTTCGTCGATTGCTTGTCGAAGTTCCTTGTCGGCGGCCTTCAGGTTGGTTCCGTTGTCCGACCATATCTCTGTCGGACAGCCACGTCGTGCTATCATTCTTCTGACGGCCATTACTGCTGAGTCGGCGGTGAGAGAGTTGGCTACCTCTAGATGTATGGCGCGTGTTGTGAGGCATGTGAATAGCGCCACGTACCTCTTTTGACGAGCGCGTCCGACGGTCACTGACAGAGGTCCGAAATAGTCGACCCCCGTGTATGTGAAGGGTCGCTTGTGATGAGATAGGCGACATGCCGGTAGGTCGCCTGTTCGCGGATGCGGTGGCGTCTGTGTTCTCATTCTGCAGAACAGGCATCTTCGTAGTAGCACCCGTGTGATGGGGCGTAGTCGTAGTACCCAGTATTGCTGCTTGCACTCGTTCACGGTGGCTTCTACACCGGCGTGATGTAGTCTGTGATGAATCGACTGTATCCACAGTTTAATTGTGGGGTGGTCACCGTCGAGTACTAGTGGCGTCTTGAATTCGTCTGTCATGTGTTGGACAGCTAGGATTCGGCTTCGTAGTCTTATGGCATCGTTGATGCACTCGACGCTCAGCTGATATAAACGACTCTCTTTGCTGACGATTTTTAGCTTTTTCAGGTCGTCTATTTCGTCTGCGAAGCTGTCTTCTTGAGAGGAGCGCATGAGAAGGTCTTCTGCTGACCTGAGAAGCTCGGCTGAGATGGGCGTCAGCTTCTTCCCTCTAAGTGGGGTTGTCCTCTGTGTCGCTGTTGTTCGTTGAACTGCTGGCCTTTTTACCTTTGTCCAACTTGGGTCTGCTTCTGCGTTCTTCTTTGTCTTTCTGTAGTTGACGCTCTGTTTTATGGGTTTGCAGAGCTCAATAAATTGAAGAACGCGTGCTGCTGTGTATCGGAGGCGATCCCAATTGGAGAATCTGGTGGGATCAGGTAAACCTTCTGTTAACTTCTGTCTCTTCTTGTTGCTCACATGGCATATCTTCTCTTCTCCAGAAGATTCTGTTGCAGGTGCAGAGGTGTCGGTCGGCCAGAAGTCTTCCGTTTCATAGAGGAAGTCGGGGCCTCTGTACCAGCGATGGTCCTGGTTGAAGGTTGGTGGGACGTCTCTCGTCGCGTCGTCTGCCACGTTCAGTTTCGTCGGGACCCATCGCCAGTCGTTGACTTTGGTGCTCTCTTCGATCGCTACTAGACGATGAGCCACGTAAGGTTTGTATGACCTTGACCCTGTCTTTATCCAGGTGAGTACCGTTCTGCTGTCTGTCCAGAACACCTTGCGATCAGGCTTTCTTTCGTGTTCTTCAACTACTGTTTCTGCGAGTCTAGCTCCCATGACTGCTGCTTGTAGCTCCATCCTCGGTATCGATGTTAGTTTTAACGGTGCCACCTTTGCTTTGGCTATTACCAGTGACAAGCTGACTTTGTTGTTTGTTGTTACTGTCCTCCAGAATAGGGCTGCAGAGTAGGCGGACTCGCTGGCGTCGGTGAAGACATGGAGTTGGAGTGAGATGGCTTCACTGTAATGGAGGTACTGTCTCGGTATTGCTATGTTGCGGAGACCCTTTAGGTGAGTCATCCAGGTCTTCCAGTGTTCTGCCAGGTCCTCATCGATCTCGTCGTCCCATGCTGTCCCTCTGCGCCAGACTTCTTGCAGCAGTTGCTTTGCTCTTATGGTAACAGGTGAGGCGAAACCAAGCGGGTCGAATAGTGACATAACTATTCGCAGAGCTTCTCTTTTTGTGGGCTTTTTCCCTTCTATTAGCGTCGATGGGATTCTAGTTAGGTTGAGGTTGAAAGTGAACTCGTCTGAGTTTACCTTCCAGGTCGCGCCCAGTACTCGTTCTGTTTTTTCTTCTGTATTATAGAGTTCCAGGTCGTCTGCTTCTTCCTTCTCACCGAGTGTTTCTAGGAGTGTCGGTGAGTTGGATTTCCATTGCTTTAATTCAAAGCATGCTTTCTTATGTACTTCTCGTACGTCTTTAGTGACGCGTTCAGCGTCTTCGATACTACGAAAGCTGTCTAGGTAGTCGTCTACGTAGTGCTTCTTTATTATTGCTGCTGCGGCTTCT
Organism: Apamea crenata; assembly: GCA_949629185.1. Taxonomy (NCBI): domain Eukaryota; kingdom Metazoa; phylum Arthropoda; class Insecta; order Lepidoptera; family Noctuidae; genus Apamea; species Apamea crenata. Next base: position 11,918,004 of record OX451375.1, on the reverse strand, counting down.
GGGTGGGTTTTTTCGTGTTGCTTGGCGTTCAAGTTCTTTACGTATATCGCTGTTGATGGTGAACATGATGCGCCAAATATCAGAGACGTCATTCTGTACTCTGTTGGAGGTTGGTCGTCTCGTCGATCCCCACGCCATAGATAGCGTAATGCATCTCTGTCTTCTGTACGTAGTTTGACTTGCATGAACATCTCTTTGATGTCCGCTGTGACCGCGATCATGTGTTGTCGGAACCTCATGACGACGCCTGGTAGTGACTGTAGGAGATCAGGCCCTTTGAGTAGCATGTCGTTGAGGGCGACTCCTTTTGTCTTGGCTGCCGCGTCGTGGACTACTCGTAGTTTATCTGGTTTCATCGGGTTGACTACGGCGAAGTGTGGTAGGTACCAGGTCTTGTTCTGCGTTTTCTGTGTCGGAGCTGGCTCAGCGTAACCCTTCACGATGAGAGCTTCCATCTGTTCTGTATATTTCTGTTTCAATTCTGGATCACGATCGATCTTCTTCTCTATGTTGAAGAGTCGTTTCAGTGAGTTGTCGTAGTTGTCAGGAAATGTGACATCTTCTTTGCGCCAGAGAAGACTGGTCTGGTATCTTCCTTCCTCTGTCACGGTTGTAGTCTTCTCCAATACTCGAAGTGCTTGCTATTCTGGGTCTGTATTTGGCCTCTTAGGGTTGATGCAGAGCGCGTCCATCTCGAAGTATTGTTTTACTAGTACTTCTAGATTATCTTCTGGCTCTTCTGTGATATGAGACACGAAGTCGATGTTATGTCCGACGGTTCGTGTCTGGCTGCCGTGGAGTACCCAACCCAGTGGCGTGAGGGATGCCACTGGTTGGTTCTTGGTTCCTCTTCTGACTTCTGATGTCAACAGAAGATGCCAGTTGTCTTGCCCTATTAGTACTTGCGGCTTTGCATTTGCGTATGTGAGGTGGTCGCTGATGTCTGTTAGGTGTTTGCATCCATCCACCGTTTCTGTCGGTACCCGTTGAGAAGAGACATGCAGGTTCTTTACTGTGCGAGCTTGTACTTGTTCTTCATGATCGTTGAGCCCTTTCAACTTGATGCTGACTCGACGTGAAGTTGATTCAGACGCTTTTAACTCATTGATGGTTTCTATTTTCAATGGGTCTGTGGGGCCCGTTGCTCCGATGCTGTTTGCCACGTTGTCGTCGACTAATGTGACCGTTGACCCGTCGTCCATCAATGCGAAGGTGTCGACTGTACCCATTGGACCCTTGACTTGTATTGGTAGGATCTTTAGGTATGACTGCTTCTTCTTGACAGTCCAGGCTGAGTTGATGACTTCTGTAGCTTCTTTCGATTCTTCTTCTTTAGTCTCTGCCTTCTCTTTCTTCTTAGTGTAGTGTAACAGCTTATGATGAGAGTATTTGCAGCTGTTGATACCACACTGACGAGGTCGGCAGCTGTGAGTCTTGTTTCTGTATCGAAGACATCTGAAGCATAGGCGTTTGGACTTGGCTGTGTCCCACCTGCCGTTTTCATCTAACTTCTTGAACTGTTCACAGTCGACTGTGTTGTGACCGGTTTCATCACATACAGGACACTTTGATACACTTGTCTTTTCTATTACGTTGTGGATCTTCTGTGTTTTCTTCTGTAGAGTGGCCGCTGTACCTGATGTTAGTTGTTCAGGTAGGGCGTATGGTCCACATAAGTCCGCTTCTCTCTTAAGGAACTTGTCTAACTTCACTAAATCTGGATCTTCTCTCGGTTGTATAGATGAGAAATCGTAGTATCTGTAGCGAAGCGTAGGCGTAAGCTTATCTATGACGATCTTTGAAACTTCTGGATTATATAAATAATGTATACAGTTGAGCGTCTTCAATGTTGCTACGATGTTGGATACTTTCGTAGCAAAGATACAGATGTCACGCGGTGATTCAGTGAGGCGTGGCAAAGCGCGGAGCGCCTCCATTTCCATCATGGCGATGGACTCTGGTCTTCCGAATCTCGACTCTAGGGTCTTCATAATATCTGCTGGATGTGTGTTGGTAATCAGCAGACATTCGACTGCTTCCTTTGCTTTACCCTTTAATGTTCTTCGTAGTCTGTTTGTATTCTCAATTGTCGTATACATGCTTTCAGTTTCATAGTAAGCGGCGCGAAAGGGTAACCACTCTTGATGTGATCCACTAAATATGGGTACCTAGTTCGACAAACCTCGGTCGTTGACCTGCGTTGACGGCGCGTGTGATTGCTTCGGCGAGCGCGGTGAGGTCAGACTGGCCTCGCGCTGTTGACTGTTGCGGTTGTTGCACTTGATAATGTTTATCACTGTTCACTTGCACATTACTGTTCATGGCGCGCGCGGTGAGGTTATATTGGCCTCCCGCGGTAGCTGTTGCACTCGATGATATTTATCACTGGTCACTGGAATGTTACTGTCTGTGGTGAACGGGGTGAGGTTATATTGGCCTCCCGCCGGTAACTGTTGCACTCGATGATATTTATCACTGGTCACTGGAATGTTATTGTCTATGCACGTGATCACTGGCTCTTCTGTATGACGGTTCTGTTGGTCGGCGATCGCGAGCGTAGGTCTGTTCTGTTGGTTTTCCAGCCAGTTGTCCACTCTTCGGTTTGTTTCTTCCTTGGAGTAGATGGAGACATCATCTTCTTCATCTTCGGAATCTTCATGTTCCAAAGTAGCTATGTGTGCTGTGGCTAGCTCTATTTGAAGGCGTAGCAAGTCTTCTCTAGCCTTTGCTAACTTGTAGGCTTTCAGCTTGCTGTGTGTAGATCCCCCGCCTCCCCCCTTCTTGCTAGGGGAACGAGGTTCACGTGGTCTGCTCGGCAGTGGTAGACCAACTGTACTTCTGGCCCGCTTGACTGTAGATGTTTCTGTTGCGGGTCGTGCTCCTTTCGTATTATTACCAACAGTGGTAGGCGGGTTCATCGGTAGCTTCGTAGTCGCGTCGATAGGTAGCGTTGTTGCAGATGAAGGCGTCACGGAGTGAGGCTTAGCAGCGGCGGCAGCAGCGACGGCAGCGGCGATCACAGCGGGCGGCGAGACGGCGAGCGGGGCGGCGGCGGCGGCGGCGGGCATCGATACGGCGGACGTCAATGTAGCTGACGAAGTACCAGTATATTCCGTGGTACTTGTCTCGGCGGTGTTCCCCGTGGTCGTTGTCCCTGTAGAGGCCGTCCCGGGATCCATGCTTGTACCCGATGTTGGAGTGGTAGCGGTTTCTTCTGGCGAAGGCTGCTTCTTAGGTGGCTTGTGACCTTTTCCATCTGATCGTGTGACTGGCATGATGCAAACCGATGACCGAAGATATTATTACGATAATCTTCAGACTGCAGGCAGCTATTTCCACTTATCCGGTGCGAAGGACCATTTAATGTACGTGTGTACATTAACTCTGTACTGGTATGGTGGACACAAATTAAAACAGTTGCAGTTATAAAATAGATTTACTTACAGGAGCACTTGGTACAATAATTTCGAAGAAAATTCTGAACTTTTGAACTATATTCACATTTCTCGAGTTAACCTATATTAGTACCCCAGCTACATAGGCACAAGTAGTGGTTACCTCTATCATATCTTAGGATTATTAAACCTATGAAATTATGTATTTTACCCTATCTACGTTTACGTCCTCGAACAGGTTCAGACTTGTCTGAACCTGCTCGGAGTCAGGACCCTGAGTCTGTGATTGCACCCAATCACAGCTCCGATTATATTTGCTATACAAAGTAAACATAACGAATCTGATTTAGCTATTATTACACAATCTAATTAATCATAAAGTTATTCATTAAGTAGTTATTGATTCTATACAATCTAGACATCTGACAAACATAATTAAATAGTTATTTATTCTATACAATCTGACATCTTGATACTTATTAATTTACAATCATACATATTGTTGTTTACACATTACTTATTGTCTCGCGCACATATTGTCTTTTACACATCACTCATTGTCCCGCACAGAATGACAATACGATTCGACAGTTGCCTCTAAACCTGACATGTTTTCGCTCGTCCGAAAACATTTATTTGTCACTTCTTTGAACGGGCAGACCCTCTGGCCCGCATGGTGGATTACACTGGCCCAACAGTGGGAACCATGGCGTAGCCATGGTGGTGTGCCACCATGAGTGATCGCATTACAAAGTGGCATTAGCATAGTCTGTCTAGACAAAAAAACACGCCATTGATAAACGCTTATCAAATTTTAAATTCTCTATATTCCCTTATGTATCAACAAAAATATATGTGACCTTCCAAATCGGCATGAAAACGAACGATTTCATTCCTCTGGGTAATAAAAGCGTGGCAAAATATTTAAAGAGGCAGTTATTACAATTTCGTTCGGGTCAGATAAAACGGACTGTCGTGCAGCGACAACGATGAATAATTTCACATAACAGCAAGTCTATTCCGTGAAAAATCTCACTGTAAAAACTTTGGTGAAGTGAGCGTGAAGTGAGTTGTCATTCCACCTGCCTGCGGGGTAATGGCGTAACACACTAACAATAGCAATGGTTTTTTGACAGTTCAACAACATACTGTTAGCAGCATGGGCTCGTCCGAGCAGGCAGCCTCGTGACGTCACTCGAAGCTGGCCGCAATGTGCGCCCGCGACCCCTCTTCTCTATGAGTGACGAACGTATTCCATGTGTTTTGATGGGTAGAACATACCTCTAATTAAACGTGTTGCTTTCGATATGAAGACTTTTATTCCTACATTGCGTTATTTACGTTGTTGAGCAGACAAATTTTTCGAACATATGAGGCAATGGATTGGCCATATTCTTCAAAATTATTCAGATTAATAGTATTTCACGCAATTAGGGTGCTGATGCTAGAGATTGACTGCTTACTTTAATCTCACTTCACCTAAGTTTTCACGGTGTTATCTTTACAGAATCGCAATACAGATACCCATTCAGCCATTTCAACAAAGTTGATTGACGTTTTAAATTAAGTAGCTACATTACATTTGATAGAAGTAGCAGATTGGAAGATTAGGAAATGTACAGACGCCGGCGGGTGAATCTACCCGAAACTGTCAAATTTTCCCAGGCAACCTTGAACCTTAGTGATTTAGCGATAAAGTTGAAAATCTATTAAATAAATTTGACAGATTGTAGTAGCTTGATGTGCTGGCGTATGTATACTATAAGAGCTCAAGATGAGCTAAAGAAATCGCTTTTTTTTTTAACTATTTTTTATTTAGATAAAGTATGCAATAATATTTTATTTACATAATTTAAAACACTTCTGTTGTCCACTTTTTTTTCTTCCTTTACCTACTATGAAATGATACTAACAAGAAACAGAATCGAATCCGGAAGTGCATTCAAAAAAAAAAACACATTTTATGGACAAAATCGGACTTCGAGTGTCTAATCGCTAGCGGTGTGATTAAGACGTGTTTATCGCACTAGTGATCGGTTTGATACTTTGCTATTGTATATAACTCCGGCTACTCGGCGGCGGGTGGCACGCACGTGTGCGTGTCGCCAATTGCCAACATTCGTGTTGTGAGGAATAATATCTTGTGGCGACATGAATGAAGACGCAATGGAGAATGACATGGACAGACATATTCAGACCGACATGGACAGTAGAGGTAGAACTGAAGAGGACTTAACACAAAATGCTGAACAGGAACAAAATAATGCCGAGATTGACATGATTGAGGATGGGAATGGTGGAGACAGGCAAGTTGAACAGTGGACGGTAGTGGGAACTCAGAAAAAAACCAAAGTCAACAAAATTGATATCAGTATAGCATACACAGACAAATTACCAAAACAGTTCGCCTTGGCCAAGATGTTTAAAGCTCAAGGAATAGTTGGAATCAATTGGGTGAAATACGTAAATCCATTTAAAGTTTTAGTTGGTTTTTCTGACGAAACATGTGCGGAGAAGTTAATGAACTGCCAGGAATTTGAAAAATTAGGATGGAGAATTTCTATGCCTTGGGAGGTTAATGTGTCCTATGGAATAATAAAAGATATTGACATCGGATTGTCGGACTCTGAATTATTAGAATGCTTATCATGCAATGGAACCGAAATCCTTTCAGTCAAAAGATTAAACCGCAGAAATTTTGAGTCTTCTGGTTGGCAAGAGAGCGAGACAATACGAATTTGCTTCAAAGGGAAGTCCCTACCTCAATTCGTATACATCCATAACCTGAGGATCAAAGTGGAAAGTTATATATTCCCCGTCACACAATGTTCAAGATGTTGGCGTTATGGGCACACTTCAAAATTATGTCCTTCTAATAAGGTAATTTGCCCTAAATGCGGTAAACATCATACGAATTGTGAGACTACTTCGTATAAGTGTTGTAACTGTCACGGAAATCACATGGCTTTAATAAAATCTTGCCCAGCATATCGAAAGGAAAGGAAAATTCGGGAACTAATGTCTCAATTTAATTGCAGTTATAGACGCGCATTGTCTTTATATGTCCCACCTTTTTCTCAAAAGCGTAATGAACAGAACACTATGGACGAACACCAGCAGCCTCTGCAACGTAGTAAGTCACCAATACTACCTACAACATATGCATCCGTTACAACATCAAAGATCACCCCCACACCTACAACACTAACTAACAAGACGAAAAAGGGAAAAAAACGTAAGAAACGTGCAAGTACATCGAGTTCGTCAACAACTAATGAATCATCTGATTCCGAAACATACACTATTATGAAGAACAACGGGGAAGGCGGAGCCACGGAGCCGATAGATGCGTCGCCGTCGAACGCCAGCGGCGGCGGGGACACAGTCGCAGGCGCAAAGACTCACCGCGCTCAGTCCGGGACGAGCCGAGCCGATGTGAGGGCACACTCGGATAACTGTGATTCGTATGACACGCCTCATGTCAGGTTAAGTAACAAAAATATCACGTTTAAGCTACTGGTGACAAAGTTGAGTCGAGTTATGTTTACTAGGAAGCATTCATGGAAGGTTAAAATCGAAAAAGCGTTTAAAATGTTTACCCAATGGTTTGTATCGCTTATAGTGTCAAGTTTTGTGGACTTATCTGGATTAAAAGAGATGTTTAATTTTGCTACCGCTGACAATGAATAATAATAATGCGGGTAGGAATCTTAAAATTAATATATTGCAATGGAACTCACAAAGTTTACGCCCTAAAATATTGGCTTTTGAAAACCTGTTATATCAAGAAAAAATTCATATAGCTGTAGTGAGTGAGACGTGGTTGGATTCGGAAAAGGCTTTAAGAATCAAAAACTATAATGTGTACAGGGAAGATCGGGGCGATAGTTATGGTGGGATTGCGATATTAACATATATATCAATTAAATCACAGTTGTGTCAAATGGAAAATAGTAATCCTGATATTCAAGTCATAAATGTTAAGATTTTGAATTGTAAACATATAGAGTATATTGTTGGTATATATTGTCCGCAATGGGTTCACACTAGGCTTCGAGATTGGGAGAACATTTTCTCACAATTTTCTAATAAATGTCTATTTCTTGGAGACTATAACGCTCACCACTCCAACTGGTCACATAAAACAGACACAAGAGGTTCTCAAATCTACCATGTTGTAAGTGAAAATAATATTTGCACGCTGAACGATGGTACATTCACTCGTATTAAGTTAGTGATGAATCATTTACAACAAAGCAGTCCCGATATTTCTATGGCCTCCTCCGATATTGCGCATATGTTAGATTGGAAGGTCACGAATGAATTTTTGGGAAGTGATCATCTGGTAATAAAAATTTCTTTAGCCATGACATTGACCACAACATTTTATAAAAAAAGAAATTTTAAATTAGCCAAGTGGTCGGAATATAGTAAATATCTGGAAGAATTGTTTATGGATTTCCACTATCACGAAGACCCTCAGGTATCTTATGATCAGTTCATTAATAAATTAAATAACGCTGCTGACAAATACATCCCAACTGTTAAGTTTTGTACAGAGCCTACAAATAAATTCAGACCAAAACCTTACTGGAACTCTGAGCTGTCCCGTGCAGTAGCTAGAAGAAGATTGGCATTGGCTAAATTTCGAGGTAACCCTACCCCCAGACATTTAGATATATTAAATGAATGCAATTCCGAAGCTCAGAGACTTTTGAGGGTTGCTTCAAATAAAAACTGGCAGGAAGTTTGTGATTCTCTTAATGAGGTCTCTTCCACTGCAGAAATGTGGAGAAAGATGAGATGGCTGAAAGGTTATAGATGCCAGAAATCCCATGCAGATGTAGATAAAGCCCAAAGATTACTTAAGTGCCTTTGTCCTGACTTTGTACTTCCAGCCCAACCTGTTTTCACTTCCAACAACGTAAAATTACAGCTACCTATCCTTATGCATGAACTTGAGACATGTATAAAACCAAATGATACTGCACCAGGCCATGATAATATTTCGTTTTCAATGATCAAATACCTCCCCCCGTCAGGGAAAACCGTTCTTTTAAATTTATATAACTATTTCTTGGCCTCAGGGTTTGTTCCCACTCAATGGAGAGATATTAGCGTAGTCCCTATTCCTAAACAAGGCCGCGACCCGACTTTGGTTTCGTCTCTTCGACCAATTTCTTTAATTTCATGTGTTTGTAAAATCTTACATTTAATCCTAAATAAAAGGTTGGAATGGTTCTTTGAGAGTAATCGTACGTTTTCAGAAGAGACAGTTGGCTTTAGAAAGTCTAAATCTTGCTTAGATAGTTTGACACGTCTGGTCTCCAGAGTTCAATTAGGATTTTCAAAGAATCTTAATACCGTTGCGTGCTTCCTTGACGTTGACAATGCCTATAATAATGTTGACTTAAAAAAGCTTTTATTCATTTTGGATTCACTGGGAGTTGGCTCAAAAATTTGTACTTATTTGTGGAACTTTCTAAGCTTGAGATTCCTTAAAATTAAATTAGATAAAGGGGACGTCACAAGAAGTACCGGTCGTGGTTTGGCTCAAGGTGATCCTCTATCTCCCTTGTTGTTCAATGTTGCAACTTATAATATTTGTAATTCAATAAATAATGCATATGTTTCGCAATACGCGGATGATTTTGCTATTTATGTTATAGATAAAAGTATTGAATCTGCTTGTAATGTTCTCCAACCAGCTATAAATATAATGGTTAAGTTGTTGGAAGAATTGGGTTTAAGTGTTTCACCATCTAAGAGTAACACTTGTGTTTTTCAGAAAGGTCCAAATAGATCCCAAGCCAACGCGAACGTTATGATTAATGGCGTGCAGTTACAAGAAGTAGTAAATGTAAAATATTTAGGGCTTTGGCTTGATCGGTCATTAAGGTGGGGAAAGCATATAAATGAGACGTCAGAAAAAACGATGAAATTTTTAAATATTTTTAAAGTTTTGGCTGGCCCGGGTTGGGGGGTCCACCCCAAGCATCTACGACGATTATATATATCAATTATAAGAAGTCGCTTAGACTACGGTAGTTTCTTATTTGATAATAGCTGTCATTCTAAGTTATATAAGCTGGATAAATTGCAAAATCAAGCTATGCGCATTATCGGGGGTTATGTAAAAAGCACTCCTATCCACGTTATGGAAAGCGACCTGTGCTTGCCTCCACTATACATTCGCAGAATGTATCTAGCCGGTAAATTTTGGATGAAATCCAGGTCTCTGATTAATAATCCTACCATTTTAGTAGTAAATGAACTAAGTTCTTTTATAGATCAAAGATACTGGAGGCGGAAAAAGATCCCTACACTTATTACTATTCACAATAAGTTCAAACATAGGGTAATTCATTCTAGTGATTTGTTGGACATGTACTCGTTAAACTATTGGATGACTTACTATAATATCACAGAAATACTAAAACCACAAATAGACATAATTACCGGTCCAAAGAGATTTTGCGATACTACAACATTACGTAATAAGTGCATAGATTTTCTTGAAAGCCAGTATACAGGATTCTTTAAAATTTTTACCGACGGGTCTAAAGAAGACAATAATTTTATGGGAGTAGCATTCTTTGACCCTCAATCTGACACTTTCATGAAATTCAATATTTGTAACAATATTTCGATCATGTATTTAGAACTTTTAGCAATTGGTGAAGCATTGGCTTACATAGAATCCATTAAACATACCAATTTTATCATTTTAACAGACTCTAAAAGTTCAGTCCAACATTTAGCTCGATGTACCTCTGGCATCAGAGGAACACCGATAGCTTACAAAATTATAGACTCCATTGTCAGATTGAGGGCCAATTCGAAAAATGTCATCATACAGTGGATTCCCTCCCACATAGGCATTGTAGGTAACGAAAGGGCAGACCAATTAGCAAGACATGCTTCCAGCGACGGCATACCATTGGACATCCAGCCTTTTTATACAGATTGCATGAGATTTATACGCGAACATTGTTTTTTAAACTGGAAGGAATACTTTGATCAGAGATCTGTGGAGAAGGGGATTTGGTATAGGACAATACAAACAGAACCATGGCAATCGCCATGGTTCGATTCCTGTGTTTTTGGCAGAACAGAAATTGTGACAGCTTTCAGACTTCGTTCTGGACATATCCCTTTAAATAAGTTCGCATTTCTAATGAAAAAAGCTCCTTCCCCCAACTGCACTGAATGTGGGAAAGTGGAAGACGTTCTTCACGTCATGGTGGAGTGTGCCCGGAACGAAGATCTCAGAGCTGAGTTAGTAATACAGTTTGGTGTTGATGTGAGAGAGGTGGGAATATGCAATAATATTTTAGCGTTCCCCTTGTCAGAAACAGCCAGGCTATTGTATAAACTTGTGCGGACTGGTATTCGTAGAAGATAGTTATTCACATTTAAGGATTGTATTATGTATAGAAAATGATGTTAATATAATATTATAAGATAGGCTTACGGAGCGACTTAGTCATGTTGACCAAGCTCCTTAATAAAGATTAAAAAAAAAAAAAAAAAATCGGACTTCACCAATTTTTGTTTTTATTTTTTTTATTAGCCATTAATGTCCTACTGGGCGTCCTATATCTGTCCTGGGCAACGGTCTCCGTACTCTCTCTCCGCCTCTCTCTGTCCAAAAAATTAAGAATGGCAAAATGTTTTCACGAATAAAACCTAATGGTTTGAATTGATACTATTTAATGTTACATCAATTCGATAAAAGAGAAATGAACGCTTCGTCAAGTCTCATGCTGTGGTCATCGTCAATTGTTTCAATATTCCTCTTTTAAATTCCAAAGTATTTTCGCCTTCTGGCAGCATGTCTGTCTCTAAATAAATTCTCCATACTGTTATCGTTGATTCTTCTAATCCTTCGCATTGCGAGTAAAATCAAAGGAGTAAGGTCACCTAAGGAGCATACCAGCTCAATACGACAGCACAATAAAGTTGCCGGGTCGTGTGAAATGCTGTTTATTTCGTTATGAAACAGTTCTTTGCGTTATTAGAGGAAACATTCGGAGGGAGAAAAGTGGGCGGAGACGCAGATATTAAGTGTTTTTATATTTTTGTTTTTTGTGCGCATAAACCTGCGGCACCATAAAATTTGTCCACATCGCTGTTACCGGGAAAAGTGCCCAAAAGGCTGTCACCATTGCCACGTTGTATGGCGATGACACCCTTGTTGACTCTCTGAGGAAAAGAAATAAATAATGAAAAAGTGTTTATTCACGTAAATAATTTTAAACAGATATACATATTACCTCTTCCAAACTGCATAGCAGTTTGTTGGCAGACGTAGCTCCTCTTTTTTTGCACATATTATCATATTATATAACTCACAAGGTACCAAAAGATATTAAAAAAAAAAACCACCATGATTTCACGATTAGTATGACAATTCGTCGTCGTAAAATCTTTTTCCTTCTTCACTGGTTTCGGTACGAGCTATAAGAGACCATGTTCATGCTGTAATCAAAAGATTAGCCAGTCAGCTTGTTCGTAGCGTGGCTGACTGTCCATACTTCCAGAGTGCAGCGGACCAGCGCTTAAATGAGTACTATTCTAGTCACGTGACGGCTCGGGACGTGTGAAAGCACCTTTATTAACTCTAATTGAAATGTAAATCTAACACTGGAAGTTAATTAAAGCTTAAAAGTCTCTGTGCCATCTACGCACGTTATATTAAAGTCGTTTTTCGTGTGTCTGTGTAACTGCTTTCATCATCATCCAATTGCAAGCCGAGAATCGAGCTAAAAGCTCGATTCTCGGCAACTCTCGTCCAGCTGCTACCAGCCATCCTGCGAAGATCGTCGCTCCACCTAGCCTGAGGGCGTTCTACCTTGCGTTTACCGATTCGCGGTCTCCACTCAAGAACACGTTAATTCTTCTAAACTTCGCAACGGATTTTGATGTGGCTTTCATCATCATTTACAGAATTTATTACGGAATGTTCATGTGTATTAATATTAAACTTTAACTTACATATAAATATCAAGGGTTGGGTCGATAGTCAAGTGTAAATTAAAAATGCGTGGAAATTAGAGTCAATTTCGTGACGTTTTTCTACCGAGATTATCTTATGATGGTCTGGACGTCGGGAGTCAACGGCCGACTCCGGGCCACCGTAGGCGTGGGCTTACCGGGCAGCTCGCCGCCCGGTAAGGACCAGACCCGGATCAACGCACGGTGCGTTGTGTCCACGCGCGCCTCAAAGAGATGTCAAAACGAACTGACGATCCGCTAAGGCCGATGCCTGCAAGGGCAGTTGGGCAGTTATTCGAAAGAGATACCGTGGCCCCTGGCACAGGCAACTGAAGGAACACGGAACATAATTATATATGATGATTTCCCACCCAAAAAAATTAAAAAATAACGGTCGGGTACTGTTAAAACGCTTTCTTATCTTATTCCTGTATGTTTCAATGTTTCTTTGTTGAGCCATAGAGGTCAATAAGTAAGCGGCTTGCGATAGAGAAATGGCAACGATATAAACAGCTTTACTGAAACTAACGTTTCATATTTTCTATCGGAATCGCGTGTGAAATATGTAGAAGAAAGAAATTCTATGGCTGTGTGGCTTCGCGATTTAGCTAGCTTTGATACTAGAATTGAAACATCTCGTGAGGAAACCGGCATATCCTAGAACCAAAAATTCGAAGACATGTGACTTCTACCAACCGGCACTGGGTCCACGTGGTGGATTACGGCCCACTCCCTCTCACTGAGAGGAGGCCTGTGTCCCAGCAGTGGGAACGTTATAGGCTGATTATGTATTTATGTATGTATGGTACTAGAATTGGAGGAAAAGTTACTTGATTTTCTTCTGTGTGGAAATTCTCAGTTTTAAATTGGGTTCGAATTGTGTATGGTTGACTGTGACCATTTAAGAGGGATCGAGAATTTCCGTATCCATACGGAAATTCTATAAAAGAAAGGGTTCACTGACTTTGGGTGCGGGTTGGTCTTCGAATGTTTGGTTCTAGGACATGCTGGTTTCCTCACGATGTTTTCCTCCACCATTTTGGGAGCAGTGGTGGTTACCACTGGGACACCACTGCTCCTAAAATGCCAATACTTGGGTATTGGCATTTTGCAAGGATTGGTCCTTCAGATCCAAAATGGCAATACCCAATCCTTCAGCTCCAAAATGCCAATAAATGCCAAAATGGATTGGGTATTGTCATTTTGGATCTGAAGGATTGGGCTTCAGATCCAAAATGACAATACCCAATCCTTCAGATCGAAAAAGACAATACCCAATCCGTTTGCCAAATTGCTTCATTCCATTCTGACATCTGAGTCTTATATGTCCAACGCCCATGAGAAAAACGGTGACCGTTTTATTACAAAACGAAATCTACCTTTAATTCTGGCATAAACCTTTGCCAGTATTTATATTTCCAACTTTATTTCGGTTTAGGCAAAGTTCTTAATACTAAAATGACAACTTAGCACCGAACGAAGCCAATAATTGATTTGGTGGTTTAAACCTGAGGGGCAATCTCGTAATTTTAAGAACGTTCACAGTCTGATCTCAGTCTCAATCTGTCAAAAATATCTCTGATTTCCCTACATTTTGACAGGTTATTGACATTTGTTTGTCGCCGAAATGAGACTGCGACTAGATTTTGAACTTTTTAAATTACGAGAATTGTCCTTCTGATCTAAAGAAAAACCTTGTTTTGTAATATGTGCCTGAAAGTTTATGAGTTAACTAGCTGCGCCCCGCGGTTTCACCCGCATAAGTTTCGATCCCGTGGGAATATTGGCATAAAAGTATCCTATATGTTAATCCTGGCTATAAACCATCTGTGTGCCAAATTTCATCCAAATCCGTTCAGTAGTTTTTGCGTGAAAGAGTAACAAACATCCATCCATCCATCCACACAAACTTTCACGTTTATAATATTAGTAGGATTACTGGATAAATCTACAGCCAAACTTTAATCTCATACGTGAACTTTTTCCTATGAAACAAAGCCTGGAAAATGTAACTTTGTCGCTCGATCCTGGATTATATCGAAATTCGACAAATTTTCCCGTTCGCCTGTTGCCAGATTATCCTTGTTCGGTAGTAACGAGACAGTTAGTGGGTCGCAGGTGGTTATCCGAACGCTTTGAGTATGCCGACGTACCGACAACAGAATTAGAGAAACCTTGAAGATACTTTTTGAGGCAGTCCACACTTATTTTAATGAATAAATGAAAATAACTGATAAATTCATTCCTGTATGGTCAAAAGCCGTAGAACTGGTGACGTGGTGGTGGGTAGACCGCGAATCGGTTTTAACGTAAATTAGGACGCCCTCAGGCTGTCTAGAGCGACGATCTTCGCAGGATGGCTGATAGCAGCTGGATGAGTTGCCAAAAGTCGAGTTGAATGGCGTGCAATAGGAGAGGCCTATGTCCAGCAGTGGACTGCTGTAGGCTGATAATGATGGTCAAAAGCAAATCCAGCCGGGAAGTGTTGTCACTTATTGTATAACAATTTTCTGCGATTACCAATCTTGCTGTGTGATGATTACGGTTTCCCTTGGCATGGCATATAATATTCACGTATAATTAACGGATTTTCATGATTGATTAACCCGTTGAATGTCGTAATTACAGACACAATTAAAAAGCCATTATGTCTCGCGTAGATCTATGTTCCGACAGATGAAGGGTTAATTCCCACAAGCTCACAAATCCGTCTACCGTTTACTAACATATTCCGGTCATTGCTGACGCTACACGAATACCAAACACAGCCCGATAGACGAAGTTCCGAAGCTATGCCTTCGAGAGGCATACGAAATCGACCATCCTTTGTCACGAGCACTGGGTCTAAGATACTAAACTGTATTGGTTGGTCGACCGATGTTAAAGCGTTTTGGAATGGTAGAACTCCTTGTGAAAGGGCTGGTGTCCGGTAAATGGGTTGCTGATTATCATGTCAAATAGATTGTATAGAATATTGATGAGATTTGCGGGAACTACAAAAGCGTTTAGAGTTTCTGCGTTAACAACCTAAAACAAATAAACGTATAAAATTAATGAAGATAGGCGTCGTCACCGAGGCAGGCCTAAGAAACGCTGGCGTGGCGATTTGGACTCGTTCCTAACTGATTGAATGGAGAAAGCACAGGACAAAGAAAAGTGGTCAAATATGGGAAGGACCTTTCCCCAGCAGTGGGACAATATGGCACGGTGGACGGCATGGTTGGCGCAGTGGTTAAGCGATTGACTGCTGCGCTGCGTGTCGCGGGTTCGATTCCCGCACGGAACAAATATTTGTATGGCCTACAAGTAGTTGTTCCGGGTTTGGCTGTTTGTGTATGTGAGTTTAAATGTTTGTAAACGCACCCACGATACAGGAGAAATTCCTAGTGCGGAGCAACGTTTAAAATATATGTACAATATAGATTGAGAAAAAAAAATATGTATACTTGCCACCCTTACGTATGGTTCTCAAACATGGTTTTTGACAATTCAGCAGAGGTCCACGCTGGAGGTTTGGCACAGAGCTAAAAAAATAAAAGAAAACAAACAGTTGATTTGTTACATACAATTTTATTCTAAAACATCCATCGGTTTCTTAGTTAACTTCAACTATAACCGACGACCCAGGTCCCTGGTTACATATCTCCTTTGGTGACCATACTTACCTAAAAGTGCTGAAAAAAATAATTCAGTTTCAGTTAGATATTGTATTCCATGTACCTGAATAGGTTTATGTGCCGTAAAAGCTTAAGCAATTATATTTGCTAGGCTCTAAGCCTTTCAATTACATCTTCACTTCAACGTAAGCAAATCCACAGAAATATCCATAACTACCAAATATTATTATTTCAGTGCAAAATTCTGAAAGTTTTTATGAAAATTGGAGTGATATTATTTGTTAGGAGCCAAATGGTCTGAACAAAAAAGTGTATATTGTGAAAGTTTACAGTGTTCTCGAGTTTTACGCACTTGCGAGAGAATGGTCGTAGTTGTGAACTGTATCGGGTATGTTTTATTGAATTGAAAGAGGTTCTGATGTAAGTGGAGAGCGGGTTGACGACATATAATTTGCAAGTTTTTATTCTAAATTCCATATTTGTTTTGAGATAAGACTCGGACACCCAGATCTATCGTTTACCGCATCATTAGAGCACAGAAGTAATCCCGAGTGCAGCAGACTGAACAGTCACAGATATAGAACAGTACAGACTTTGTAAAGAAAATAATATTTCAAATGGCCCTGCCATTGAATTATTATTTTCTTTTCAAAGTCTGTCAGGTACAGCAGGGATTCTGTAACTATCTCACCGTGAAAACTTAGGTGAAGTGAGCGAGGAGTGAGCTGTCATTTCAACGAATGCTAAAGGGATTGACACTATTGACAGCTCACTCTAAGCCACCTAACTTTTCACGGTGAGATTTTTACAGAATAGATCGGCTGTTCTGTATCTGTAGCTGTTCAGTCTGCTGCACTCGGGATTACTTTTGTGTAGAATAAGAAGAAACATTGGAGGAGGATAACGTTCACGTCAAATAGGACAACCGATGATTCTGACCATCCATCCATCCATCTGAGAAAAGTATTCATACTTTCCTAGCTTATTTTGGTGAGCTAACAGGCCTTGTACACACGACGACATATCATGCTAGTCAGCTTATACTGGAAATGTATAGCTTGATATATCGTCGTGCGTAAAATCCAATCTAATCGCTTCAAGTAATATTCTAGGCATTTATTTATTTATTTAATTAAGGTTCACCAACAGTTGTTACAGACATTACACAGATACAAAGGAACATACAGTAATTGTGTCTTAAAACTAACTGCACAACCAATTACAGGTAAACACCACATGCAAAATGCTTTTTAGAAAATATAAACTAAATTTTAAAGACTAGACTGTACTTACCATTCTAGATAATTATAATGACTAAATACCTAAATACTAATATTAATGACGTCTGACAAGTATCGATATTGAGTCTGCGTGGACGTCAACCAGGTCGCTGCGTTCGTTTATGAGTTTGCACATGCGGGGTACAGGTGAATTAGCACCAGACACTGTACGGCGAACTGGTGGAGCCAAAGGTGTTATAGGTTTGCGAGGTGGTCTACGGGGTACTCTGAAATTGAACCTACATACCAATTGTGGGCAGTCGATGGTGTTATTGAGCAGTTTATATGCGAATCTCAGATCTAAGAGCTCCCTCCGAGCTTCCAGGGCACTCATTTTGTAGCAGCCTAGTTGGCATTGCCTAGTAGGCAGTGCAATATAGACGCTACAAGCTTACAGTTTAAACCAACCTCAATTTCAAAACAAAACTTCTAGCGAGGTCAATACCAGCAGTAGGCCGTCTGTCGTAACCCTACGTCACGTCACTACGAGTCGTAATGTCTGCACTCCTTTACAAATGTAGGTAATTCACGATGTACCAGTATATATGGCCCTTGATAGAGGCGCTGCTTGCCAAAACAAACGCCACTAACCCTTTGTTTATTATTATTTTACCATTTATATACACACATACAGAAACAGACAAGAAAAACAGAACAGAAAAAATAGGTACAGAGGTGATGCTTATTTCACAAGAAATCTCTTCCAGCACACCCGAGACAGGACAATAGATACAGAATGGAGACAGCGTGTGAAATAGTAAAGGAGACAAAAAAATAATACATACAATCAAAAACAATTCACTTAAAAACTAAACAAAATTTACGAGAATATACTAACATACATACAAATTAACATACATACATACTTCTAAAATAAATATCACTAGAATTATAATAAAACCCTTGGTAGTGACGCTTCGTAAAAAAACGACAAATTCCATTTCAGTCTAGGTAATTGAGAAGCCGGAGTAACAATTCAAGAAGAACGCAGAAAATTCTAAAAATATTGAATACAATTTTTTTAAATCACATTTTGCCCACTACCGCTCCGGCCCAGCAGTGACCGTCGTTTAGCTCAGCGATGATGATGATAATTTACATACTCGTGCAAAGAACTACGGGATGCTTCGTATCCCGAATCTTCGATCTTCGTGCTCAGGCGCAAAAACCGACAACGATCGAAAGTCGCCTGAGGCGAGCCGAGGATGCACGAAGCGAAACGAAGAGCTCGATGCCAGCTACAAAGAAGTTTAGTTCCCAATTCTGCCGCAGGTCAAGTTACATTGGGGGCTAGCGAGATTGTTTAATGTCGCAGATTACGCTGGGTAGATGACTGTCGGTTACTATCCGGAGAAAAGAAAAGCGTCCTTACTGCGTCACGCGATAGTTTTGTGATATGTTGAAATCGTATTTACCTACGTTGACATGACATTGAACTCTTGCAAGCGATAAATTGAAGATAATATTGTACTCATTATAATCTTCTCTCTAACATTATTCTGCGAATCTATTAATCCACAATATTATTATTCTGCTGAAGAAACTAGGTAGGTAGTAAAAACAAATCTTTTTTTTCAATTCCATCGCCACTTTTCGTAAAAAGCCTTACTTAGATAGTAAGGATTTTTACCTACACAGGAACGTTATTTTTTCCGGTCAATAACTAGAAAACCATTTGCTAAGTGGTTTTCTTCTGACCTAGCTAGGTATCCATGTAAGTTTGCTTACGTCAGATACCAATATTTTAACTCGGAGTACATTTAGAACACCATAACACAACGCCATTAAAAACATAAAAAAGAGTAATAAAAACACGAGAAAAGGACTTACAGTCCGGTTATAATTTTATCTTTGATTTTGCATCAATGTCAAAATCACAATGATCTTTATCTGCGTTGATAGAAGGTTGCTATTTGGTTGCTGCTGTCAGTAGTCAAATAAATGAGAAAGGGTTGTACAGTCACGAGCACCAATATGTCAACACTTGGCAACTTTCAATTGCAGTTTTTTCATGAAGCCTATGGTTTCGAAAATGCTATGTTCGTAACAACATACAATTTCATTAAAAAATAAAGGAGTAAATCGCTTTTGAATAAAGTCGAGTGTATAAATACTTTTGCTCGTGACTGTACATACCTAAGACACTATGTCAAGTTATGTCAATGAGACTTTGGCGGTTAAAAGCAAAGGTACCGATACTAGACAGCTCGAGAAATCAAATCAACGTTTAATAATTATCCTATTTTTTTTTATTTACAGCAAAATATAAATAGGTAAGTACGTAATTTATCAGCGAATAGTCCTAAAATAATAATATTTTATGTAGGTACACGATTATTTTTTATTTATTTATTAATAACTTGTTTTTTTATGAATCCATTCAGTTTGAGGTTCGAGTTTCGTTCATTTCAACCAGGAACAATTTGAATGTTAAACATTAGCCACCATTACCCAATAATTTAGAGAACGTATAAACTCAAGTTTTAATAGAACTTTGGAACGTTTAATTAATGTTTAGTTATCTCGCTTGTTTAAATATTCGGCGCGGTTCTAACGCGCGGGAAATTTAAATGAATTTGGAACGAACGTAGAACTGTAAAACGTTGTGGTCTTCATTATTTTACTTTTTAAAGTGTTCTTAACCTGCATTCGTGCATTCCTTTTTTTAAACTGTGTTCGCGTTCGTGAATTTTCCCTTTATTTTTCACAAATGAGTTTTTAATGTTCAATGTTTTTCGGATGTTATGTAGTTTTAATGTGAGTTTAATCTTGTTTGTGCTTATCTTGCAATGCAAGGAAAACACGTCATAATATTGCGACCCCCTCTAAAGATATTGCCCTCACATAAGTTTTGCGATAAAACTTTCGGTATATGGGGGAATATTAGATTTGGTGCGAATTATTAGAGACTACTAGATCAAAATTGATGATGGTAAGTATCTGCAAAATATTACATCATTTTGACAGGTCTCAAGTCCAATCATAGTTACTATACTCTTTGAGTCCAATCAAAGATGAAATCTAGCACACTAGTTTGTAAAGTAAAACTCGATTAGACCCAAATATTTTTTTATTCGATTTAGCACCGTGTCTGCTAATCTTTCTTTTTTATCTTCGCAGGGTAACAACTGGATGAGAGTTGCCGAGAGGCGTATGCCAATGGACTGCTGTAAGGCTGATGATGATGACGATCTGTCAATCTTTTGTTTCCACAAATGTTTTTTTTTAATTCAAAATAGAAAACCCCCTGCTTATGCTCAATGCAGCAGTTAACAGTTGATTCACAGCTGCTGATCATACTGTAGATAAAATCGTAAAATCAATTTATTACCCATAAACGAGCGCTTCTACATTCTATGATAATTATTTATAGCCAGTTGGCATTCTACTGTTTACTTAGATGTTCATTCTGTTTAGTCAAATAGAAATGATTTCAAAGTTTCAACTATTTTTGATAGTCGAAATTAGAATAAAGTCTCCCGCAGACAGGCGCGACGCGACAGTGCGACGCGATTCTTGTAGAGCAATTTCCATGAAGTTTTCATAGAAATTACTTTACCACCGTTGCGTTGCGCTGTCACGTCGCGCGTGTCTATGGGAGCCTTTTAGACCGTGATATTAGGTGCCTGCCTAAAGAAACATTATGTAAGTCGTTGATTGAAACACTACAAATTAGCTACTTCAACAATTTTTATATCCTACTATTAAGTACTAACATTATAAATGTGAAAGATTATAATGTTTGTTTCTCAATCATGCAAAAACGGCCGATCGGATTTGGATGAAATTTGGCACAAAGATAGTTTACAGCCTAGTTTAACACATAAGGTACTTTTCTCATCCCAGTAATACGTTCTCGTGGGATATTTTCTAACACCCACGCGGACGAACCCGCGGGCAAAAGCTAGTATTAAAATATAAATAAGCAAAATCCACGCTATTGCTTAGCAATAAAATTCCCTTAAGACCAGCCTATATAAACTCCCTGCACCATTTTACCTACAATTTGTTTGTTGCTAATAGATTAGTCTTGGATTCCTACCCACTCTCCTAATGATTTGAACAATTAACCCAGTTTCTTTTACAACACAATTTATACTTTCCCTTCTTTATCCGTTGTTTTTAGGGTTCCGTACCCCAAAGGGAACAATCGGAACCCTTATAGGATTAGTTTGTTAACCATCTGTCTGTCAAGACCCTTTTTCTCAGGATTGCTTGGAGCTATCAGCAGTGCGATTCTGTAACCATCTCTCCGTGAAAACTTAGGTGAAGTGAGCGTAGAGTCAGCTGTCGTTCCAACTAATGCTAGGGATTGACACTATTGACAGCTCACTCTAAGCTCACTTCACCTATAACTTATCACGGTGAGATTTTTACAGAATCGATCAAATCGGTTGAAAATATAATCAAATAAAAAAAAAATTGCTTCTATGTGAATGCAATCAAAACCTATTCGGTACTTCCAGTTGACCTAGTATCATGAAATTTAGCAAGAAGTATCAGGGCATAAGTAAAGGAAAAAGTGAATTAGTAGTTTTACCAAATTTTTTTTTGCGATTACAAACTTACTTTTGCAGTCGGAGAATTGACCGCGACGTATAACGAGCGTATGAGAGAACAATTTAACTACAAAGCATTTATTTATTTACTTACATAACTTTTACAATATTTAACACAACTAACTATTTACACTAGGTACTAGATTAAAGTTAAAACAAGAGAAAGAAAGCTAATTGGGGGAGGCCTATATCCAACAGTGGACGTCTTCCGGTTGAAATGATGATGATGACTAGATGAAATGACTAACTATACCTACAAATTAATAATAAAACAAAGTTATGTTTGTTCTTGGGATAAATTCATCGCAACTACGAAACCCTTCATTGTTCGTGGTCCGACATGCACTTGGCCGGTTTTCTATTAAAAGAAAACCTACTAATTTGTGGATTATCCACAAATAGGTAAGGTTTTTCAAATGTTTTAAACTTCATCGGGATCAGATTGACGGTGATACGCTTGCCCTAATTACTACGAGTAAGTCTTCATAGGTCTAAAAATGTTCGTCCCCTTGTTTGTATTAAGGGGGAAGCACCAGGGTAACCCGCGAAATTCTAATTATATTTCATGAAATAGTCATTCAATAGGATTAAAAAAAAAACCACTGGAACTCAGCTCACTTAAAAACTGGTGCTCACCTGCATCCGGTTAGACTGGAAGCCGACCCCAACATAGCTGGGAAAAGGGCAGATGATGATGAGTCATTCAATAGGATTATATGAACTTGAGAGGGTTGTATTGATGATTTTTCTGATTACAATTCTGTAAAGTCATATTTGTTCCGCTCGCGAATCATATTTCAATCAACATACAACCTGCACTGTCCTGAAAATAGCAAGAAACGAAAGAAATTTATTGAATTTGGTTGATTTTAGAAATAAATCGACCCGGAACTAATAAGTTACTCGTATATGTAGGCTACACAAATATTCGTTCTTTGAATCAAATCGGCGACAATCGATTCACCACAGAGACAGTGTCCGACCGTGCAAGCAATAAAATATAAATAAAAATAAAATATAAATAAATAAAATATAAATATAAATAAAATCACGTAACTGATATAAAGTACTTTTTATTCTCTGTTAATTTTAATGTTCGTCTGGCAGTTTGAGTACTTTGTGGAGCCTACCCAAATGTCCTTTCTTTGATATTGTTCGTCGAGTCGTTGAGCTCCTCAAGTTCTGAGTTGAGCTATATGATTACTGACAAATGCTTGCACTGACGGAACTGGGGGCTTACCACCAGCTCTTATAGCAAGGCAGAAGTTGAACTGCACTGTTTTTTTGTACTAAGTCATAGAAATAGAACAAAAAAGCAGTGCATTTAAACTTCTACCCCGATATAAGAGCTGATGGTAAGCCCCCTGGTCCACGCAAATCTGTGAGGTACTTTCCTCAAAAGACCATTTCAAACATCAATCTATATTATGGTCTTCATATAATCTGACCAAGATTATGTCTGGACTTTAAAAGGGACCTCTGAAAAACCTCTGAGTTTGTTTTGGCCTTTTTTCTCAGAGTAGTCAGATAGGAAACGCCATCTATCTTTTTTTATAATATGATGTGTAAAAGTGATTCCAAAATAATATTTACAAAATAAACTATTTCATTTAATTATAGTTTCTGAACCGTCTCCAAACCCAAGTTGGAAAATGTAACTCCTACCTGGTAAAGAGGGGGCTACCTCGACGGAACAGCGGCAAGGTGTAGAGCTGTGTCACAAACTATGCTCCACCATCCTGCCCTCGGAGTCCCAAAACATGCAGCCTTACGGGCGAGAAATTCGCGGCGATAGTCTCACCGTCCGATCTAAATCTCGCCACGATGATATCGCCCTGTGTAGACACGTTCTAAGAGAGTGTATAGAAATACGTGGCACGACGATAATATCGCCGCGATTCTCTCACTCGTGGAGACGGCCCCTAAGTGACCTCTGCGCTGCCAACGACGAAGAAGAAGTAGCAAAATTTTGGGCCAACCAGCCGGTCGATTCTCTAAAAATCTCACCGTGAAAACTCAAGTGAAGTGAGCTTGATGCGAGTTGTCAGTAGTGTCAATCCCTAGCATTATTTGGAATGACAGCTTACTCCACGCTCACTTCACGTACGTTGTCACGGGGAGATGGTTACAGAATCGCACTGCTGATCTGAAATACTGTCGTGCCAGCGACAAAAACAAGAAAATAGGTTACAGTTACTGTAACTATTATGCTGCATCATCCAACTGCTCGGCAAAGGCCTCTCCCCACGAATTCAAGCTCTTTCGATCCAAAGCAAAGTTGTACACTGGGCGTTTGTTTTCTTCAGCTCGTCCCGCCATCTTCTACGGTCTGCCGCGACGCCATCTAGCTGTGTCTCCACCTAGTAGTTATTTGGTGGTGAAGATAAGTACCTACATTTATTTCATCGAAAGGCTACTTTTAAACTCGATCCTCATAGCCAGTGGACATAGCACTGTCTACATCCGTACTTCTGCAAATTCACTGACTTTTTCGAGAAGGATTCTCAAAAAATGATCTCAAATAGTACATAATATTAATATTTAATTGAATATGACCTAGTTTACTATGCAAGAAGTAGTTTTCTACCCTTCTTGCATTTTAAATGTCATAGTTTTAAGCCCACGACTGTGCCAGTTGATAGAAATATCGAAAGTTGTGTGCGTGGAAATCAATCCATTTTGTGAAGCAAATATTTGATTTGGAAAATGGCATTTTGATTACAAGGATGAAACGTGGAATTGACTTCTAATTTGTAACGTAATTTTCTGGGAAAAATCGTTTCAATTTATACGTAGTTTATGTAAGTAAGGCACCTGTCCCAGTGTCGACGAGGAAGCGGCAAGATATCAACAAATATCTCGCAAACGTACTAAAGATTGTAGGTCCCATGTAAATATATGAGATAGGTACCCACATATTAATATGAATTTTCTTTTATTGTATGTTTCGATAACTAACTATTTACACTAGATACTAAATTAAATGACTAACTAACTTACTATACAAATAAATACAAAAACAAATGACACTTAAGCGTCGAATATACACGTCCGAAGGAAAAGTGCCCAGAAGACTAGCAGCATTGCCACGTTGAATGGCAATCCTAATTATTTGGCCAAAGAACGACCCAGCCCTCTGGTCACGTGAAGTGAAAGGGACGCGCAATCGGGCCGTGACCTGCTGTGCGATTCTGTAAACATCTCACCGTGAAAACTTATGTGAAGTGAGCGTGGAGTGAGCTGTCATTCCAAATAATGCTAGGGATTGACATTACTGACAACTCACATCAAGCTCACTTCACTTGAGTTTTCACGGTGAGATTTTTTACAGAATCGACCGGCTGATCGTTCCGTTTCCCCAAACGGCTCAAAGCTGTAATTACCCAATAAGTATGTAGTTGATCGCCGACTGTCCACAACTACTGACTGTTCTGCACCCTAATGGCGTAACACACAATCAATCTCAATCTGAATCATTTTGAAGGATATTGCTAATCCATTGCTTCATATGTTCAAAAAATGTGTCATAGTGTCTGGTCAACGTAAATAACGCAATGAATGTTGTTGAACTGTCAAAATGAAACTGATTCCGATTGATCGTGTGTTACGCAATTAGGGGGCGGATAGGCAGTCGCTCCATGTAAAATACTGGTATTCAGTTGCATTCTGTTAGACTGGAAGCTGACCCCAACCTAGTTGGGAAAAAACTAAGCAGATTGGTTCGATTTCATTATATCTTTTCAATAAGAAGCTCTGTCTACCTACGCAAGTAATTTCAAGAAGCTACTGATGTAGGTGGAAACCTGACAATCTTGAATCGGGGCCGTTTTGATTGATTCGCGTCTGGAAACTTTTTTAAAAGTGTGTAATATTATATCAATCAGTGATACATCAATCAATCATGTTGCTCGTTAATTTCAGTTTTCGCGCCTATTAATTTTTAATACAGATTTCACGAAAATGTTTAGTCATTATGTGTGAAAGATTGAGAGATTACAGATTATTTTATAAGCTCAGACGGCCCGTAGAAATATTATATAACATGCACAAACCATTAATCTTAGATTACAATAGGTGAACTACATACAATGAAGATTACAGAACAAATAAACTCACGCGCCGACTTAAAAATATCGCGGAGGGATTTGATCGCGATTTTGAACACTCGGTGTTGAGCCGAGCGTTGAGAATCCAACAGAGTGTCCCAGTGCGACAAAAGAACACACTGTTGGATTTTCAACGCACTGCTTTGCGCCGAGAGTTGAAAATCCAACAGTGTATTCTTTTGTGCGCGAAAAAGAACCGCGCCCGTGCGAAACTGGGCTAATAATATGGTAAATCATCATTTCAGCCGAAAGACGTCCATTGCTGGATATGGGCCTCCCCCAAGCACAGCTACATCAACAGGTTCTGTGCTTCCCGCAATCAGTGGATTCCTGCGGCCTTCACCCTTGGTTTTTCAACACATATAAGTAGTATGGTTGGTACACGTTCAATGCTAAGTATGAGTGCCCATAGTAACCTCAATGATCACCAGCTGATCTCACTGTATGTGTGCAGACAAACCTCATTTGTGGACGGAACCTACTACGCTTTGGAATGGGCAACTAGCTTCAGTTTTTTAACTGACTGACTCATTGGCAATTCAAAGTCCCTGTAATTGACTTCTTAACCAGAAGCCTAACTGCGTAACACACTATCAATCACATTCTGAATCATTTTGTAGCATATTGCTAATCTATAGCTTCATTATTGACGGCACGGTTGGCGCAGTGGTTAAGCGATTGACTGCTGCGCTGCGTGTCGCGGGTTCGATTCCCGCACGGAACAAATATTTGTATGACCTACATGTATTTGTTCCAAGTCTGGGTGTTTTTCTATCTATAATATGTATGTATTTACAAAAAAAAAATTGTATATAAGTAGTTTATCCGCCATCTTGTTACCATAACACAAGCATTAGGTTGCTTAGCTTGGGACAAATGGTGCTGTGTGAAATGTCCAGGGATATTATTACTTATATATTATTATTATTTTCGAATTTGTCTGCTCCACAACCAACGTAAATAACGCAATGAATAAAGAAAGAAAGAAAAAGTATTTATTGCGACTCGTACAGGATCATAAACTAAAAATGAAAAAAAAAGAATAAAAAAAAATGAATGAACGATGATTGCTCGATGATGAATGATGAATGTTGTTGAACTGTCAAAATGAAAATCATTGTTACTGTTAGTGTGTTACGCAACTACCCCGCAGATGATATTATGACAATAAAAAATTAAATCAGAAAATAGAAATAAAATTTATAGAATAGCAAAACGAAGTTATTGCTTCTTCCATAGCCGAAGCTAAAAAAACCACTCAAAAGCCACACTTTTTACAACACTACCGAGCCCAGTCACAAAAGATACCATCTTTCACAACCTACCAGAATAAAAACTGCTTGCTTCTTTTATGAATAAGATAAATCCGTCGGCATCTCTTTTAAATTCAATTCTTAAACCTTCCTAACCCCGTTTGGCCCGGAGTGAATAAAAACAGAGCACTCCCGATCACTCAGGCAGGCTATCAAGAACAGTCGGCCATGGAAATATGGCCTTTATTGCAAAAGACGAGGGAAGTTGGATATTTTCTTATTGACAGCTCGATCTGCTCCACTGCGATTTTCATAAATTAAATGTTGGCTTGGAACTATCTCACAGCAAGGCCTTTTGTTACAGAGGAATGAGTATTTGTTATTTGATCAGCATGCTGTTTAGTTTTTTGGAGACCAGTGGTAAACAGCCCCGACTTACGAGGTATTGGCCGTGGATCCAAACCCAGGCAGGCGCTTTTTGTGTAAATAATTTCATCACCACTGCTCTCAAAACGGTGAAGGAAAACGTCGTGAGGAAACCGGCGGCATGTGCAACCAAAAAAAACGAAGACATGTGACATCTAGCAACCCGCACAGGGCCCGTGTAGAGCCACTCCCTCTCGAAGAGAGGAGGCCTGTGTACCACTCCCAGCAGTGGGAACATAATACGCAGTTAATGCTGTTTACTTGCAACGTGGTGACACTTTACTACGGCTCTGAACCCAAAATCTTAGCAAACAAGGATCATAATCCGTTATTCAATGTGCTAATGTTCCTCTTTGGTGGGAAGCGTCAGGGTAGCCATCGAAATTCCAATTTTCTTACGGTTTTTGCAGTATCAGGTTGTATTGATTTAAATATCTTACAAAGTTTCTGTTTTAAATTACCTTTTCGGTCAGAAACCTAAAAAATGCACACTTACGAGTGTCATAGACTGGACGAGTTAGAACGTTTCATAAACTTGACCAATTAGAACCATTGAACGCTATGACGAATTAAAACAAAAATGATATTTGTTGAGCCTGGACATAAGAGTTCAAAAACCGGTCAAGTGCGTGTTGGGCCACGCGCAGTGTAGGGTTCCGTAGTTTTTGTAACAGCCAAGTGCAGGTCGTATTCGGTGACTGATAGATTCGTACAGTCAACAGCAAAAGTAGATGATTAAAATCAGAAATTTAATACTAATGAACGGAGTTTGCGTCAGAACTGTGTGACGTCGAAGTGATTCAAAAGTATGTCAGACTCAGTGTCATACTTTTTGCGTTTGCTGTTGACTGTACCATGCTGTAACTAAAAGCCAAACATGACTACCTACCTAATTTGACTTCCTATACAAATCCTCACCTGATCCGACAATTATTGTGCACGGAAAGTTTTAATTTTTTTTTTGAGATTTGGATAAGACTTGTCATAACCGGTGTTTTGAAACTTTTGAATGGTGGAATGAAAGGAGGTACCCTAAATAATTGTTTTTTTCAAAATTTTATTTTACCCGTTTTTTGGCGTCATTCGTGTATACTCTTGCCAAATTATAACTTTCTAGTACCAATAGTTTTTGAGCTAAACCGCAGACAGACAGACAGACGGACATGGCGAAACTATAAGGCTAAGCGCGCACCGCGATAAAAAATCGTTGCGATTTTTTTAATGCGAAATAAAATCGCAAACTACAATATTTCATACACGCACGATTTATTTTCGCAATGCGCGGATTGTAGTGTATTTCTGTGGTTCACAGATTTGCGATATTTTTTCGCAACGATTTTTTATCGTAGTGCGCGCTCGCCCTTAGGGTTCCTTGTTGACTACGGAACCCTAAAAAACCACATGACGAATTAAAACTATCATCAGACTTGACCAATCGGTTACTAAATCCCGTCCACTATTATGCGTGGCGACTTTGACCGTACCGGGAATAGAGGCAATGGAGCAAATCACCTGCCGAAGATGCCTCACTGCAATACCTCACGGTCGCGGCTTAGTCTACCTCGATGTCACCTCCATGTAGAACAAATGCATGCTAATAGACACACACGTACATGCCAGGCATCGAGGTAAACCCCCTAAGCAGTTTGCGTTGTATCGCAGTGAGGCATCATTCGGCACGTCCGTGCGTGTCTATTAGCATGCATTTGTTTTACACGGAGGTGACATCGAGGCAGCGAGCTGAACGCGACCGCGAGGTGTTGCTGTGAGGTATCTTCGGCTTGTAATTACCCTTACTTTGGAAGACCTATGATAATACTAACCTCCAAATAATTCC
The DNA here is from genome assembly GCA_949629185.1 of Apamea crenata. Classification (NCBI taxonomy): domain Eukaryota; kingdom Metazoa; phylum Arthropoda; class Insecta; order Lepidoptera; family Noctuidae; genus Apamea; species Apamea crenata. The sequence continues at coordinate 11,888,534 of OX451375.1, read as the reverse complement.
TTTTTATGTCTCTAGGAAATTAACCCGTAATATTCTGCACAAATATCACCGCACTGCCGCTTCACTATATTACAACTACAATAAATAAAATCAACTAAATATGAAAACTTTGCAGAATTTTCCTTTTCAGGTTTTTATTCATTGGACTAAGTCCAAGATCTAAAGGTTTCCATTGAGAAAATTAAATTAAAATGCGAATTATTCTTAAAGTTGGTCCCATTCCATGAAGTTTAAATTGTCTTGGCCATACATCCTCTGGGTTTTGAAAAACTTGATGATTTTTTGTTTTTCTGATACACATCTTCAAAAACCCGGAGTTTGGAGTAGTGCCGTTTAAAGAATTATGGCTCATCCGTCACTTGGTGACATGTCATTTCAATGTCCATTTTACAGTAGACATGACTGTGTAGTCAAATTATGTTTAAAAAAAAAACGAACACAGCTTTCTCTTGACGGCCGGACGGCCGTTCCTTACACCGACAATTCTAGTTGCTAATAAAGATCAAATTGGGGGGAACTGTGGGTAGTTTGGTTATCATCTAATAGTGTACTTTTGTGTGTTGTGCTGTCTTTTTTGTGTGCGTAAAATAAATGATTTATCTATCTATCTAAATCGCAAAACACGTTTTCGTTCGTATGACACCGACATGTGCCAGGAACGCATTCTCTCGACGTCCGGACTGTAGATTTTTCTAATACCACGTAGGTATATAAAGAGCTTCAACGATTGACATTCTTCAAAGGCAGTCAGTATCGCTTCGAACCTCAATGACAGGCCAATCTTCATACCTCGGCAAACACTAAAGCGGAAGCCGGTGTGGCGGGGTCTGGTGGGAAGGGTGGGAAGCGTATATAGCTCGTTCCGATTTCCGACCCGAGGCAAGAAGTAGGTATTTCCTTTACGTATGTATAACGGAACCAGCACGGAAATATCAATTTAAAATTGGTTTCATAAAAGAGCTGTAGAATATCTATATTTGGAGCTGTCGCGAGGTCTGCCCGTATATGTTAAGACTCTACCATTTAACAGAATCATGTAATACTAGATTATTATGTGGATCTCTTCTGAGGGGTGTAACTTAGGCAGACGTAGCGAATGATAAGAAATAGTAGGTGATTTTTACCTTTGTAGTTTATCTGCTTCGCTTGTTAATTCTTTATGGAGATAGAGCATGGAATGCAGATCAATAAGACTTGAGAGCAGGGGCCACTTTCACCATCTGTAGATAGATATTATCGATGACACTGACACTTCGATATTTTGAGCATCAAGCTATTGGTATTTACTGAAACCATATGTCAAATATTAGGTATTATTACATTACTCAACAGCTGGAACCCGGTATGGGTTCCCCCCCTGGAAGCTCACTTCCAAGGGGCACTAGTATAGGCTTTAAGGTCAAGCGTACCCTTTCGAGACGGTGGGCACTCTCTGGCCCTTCATACCGTCTCACTAGTATAGGCTTTAAGGTCAAGCATACCTTTTATTATTACACTACTCAACAGATGGAACCCGGTATGGGTTCCCCCCCTGGAAGCTCACTTCCAAGGGGCGAGACGGTGGGCACTCTCTGGCCCTTCATACCGTCTCAATAGTATAGGCTTTAAGGTCAAGCATACCTTTTATTATTACACTACTCAACAGATGGAACCCGGTATGGGTTCCCCCCCTGGAAGCTCACTTCCAAGGGGCGAGACGGTGGGCACTCTCTGGCCCTTCATACCGTCTCACTAGTATAGGCTTTAAGGTCAAGCATACCCTTTCGGAACGGTGGACACTCTCTGGTCCTTCATACCGTCTCCCTAATATAGGCTTTAAGGTCAAGCGTACCCTTTCGGGACGGTGGACACTCTCTGGCCCTTCATACCGTCTCCCTAATATAGGCTTTAAGGTCAAGCGTACCCTTTCGGGACGGTGGACGCTCTCAGGCCCTTCATACCGCCTCATTCATCATTCTAATACTAATTGAGATCTCAAGAAGCTTTAGTCTTTCATGTACAACTACAACATACACACTTTGCCAACCTTATTGGTTTGCATGGAATCATCATTCAGCATTTCTGTAATCTATTGAACTATGGGTTCAGTGAATAACATAGTAAGTACTTAGAGAGATTAATTAATCTTAAACATTAGATACTCAGCTTTCAATACAGGGATGCCGCCGGCTCCAACCCCGATACAAACTCACTATCATAGACACGGCTTTTGACTAGTTAAAACACTCAGTTAAAACATCGACATTAAAATTACTGGTTCTTACCGGGTCGGACTGATTTGACAGGTTCTATCGATGTTGCCATTGCATAAAGTTATTGTTGTAATGTTGCTATGTCTGATTATTATTATATTTACATTCGCGGATCATAATCTTCTAAAGGTCCGCGACACTCCCGGCCGGGAAATTAAAGTAATGTTATTAGGTTTTGCGTCCACTCTCTGATCTTCTGCAGAGCTCTCGTGGCCGCAACTCTTCTTTCCTTTGGTACTTCTTTGTCTTTTTTCGTATACTCATTATTCTTATCCTCATCGATCTTATCGTCATCTATCTTATCGTCACCTATCCTCCCGTTAGCCTCTACTGATTCCTCACTATGTATTGATGTATCTTTGACACAGTTGGTTTCGTCTCTTTGATCATTTATAGTTTTACTGGTTTTTCCTATATCTATAGGTTCCATAGCGACGTCTACAGATTGAATGTCCTGTGTGTCGAATCCTTCACTTCCACTTATAGATTCGTTATATACTCGAATAGATTCACTTCCACCGTCTTCTATTTCCAGAGGATATAGATGTGCTAAAGATCTTGTGAATTCCTTGTTACCTATTTTTACATTAGCTACTCTACATAGTCCATCTATTCCCTTTTGAAGTGAGACTATCGTTCTTACTTTCCATGTTTCTCTATTTTTAGAATCACCTCGCAACTGGACGATCTGGCCCACTGCTGGTGCGATTTTCGCAGTTACTCTTGGTTCTTTGTGTGAATGCCAATACCTCTCACGAAGACTGGGTAAATATCTGTTTAGAAACATTTCTTTGAATTCTTGTAAAATGACTAATCCTTTCTTCCAACCTTTAATAAGATCAGTTTTGGTTACAGTACCTTCGTTGACCAAGTTTTCAGGCGAGCTTTCTACCGTCATACATTTTCCCATTGTAAGAAAATCTGCTGGTTTTAAAACTTGTTCTAGCTCTGAGTCTACGCTATTGAGTGGTCTCATATTTACAGATGCTTCAATCTCTTTTGCAACTGTAGTTAACTGACTGTGTGTCAGCATGTGTTTTGTCAATGTTCTTTTCATGCAGTTTTTAACTATACCGATTAGTCTCTCATAAAAACCCCCGAACCACGGCGCCAGTTGGGGTATGAATTTCCACTGTATTTCTTTATTGATATAGTATTGTTTTGACAGTATTTCAGACATAAGTTTGAAATGCGTGGCATTGTCTGATGTATGAGTGTTGGAATGCCTCTAGTAGCTATCATTATCCTCAATGATAGTAGGCCTTCTTCTGCCGTTAGATCTTGAACGACTTCTAGGTGTATAGCTCTTACTGCTAGACAGGTGTAAAGACAAAACCATCTTTTGGTTTCTCCATTTTCTCCTTTCACCAAAAGGGGTCCCATGTAGTCCACTCCTACGAAAGTAAATGGTGCACTATAGTTCACTCTTTCTGGCGGTAGCGCTGGTGTAGGTGGAAGCTTAAAAGGCCTCCCACCATGTTTTCACGCAATTCGAACATTGTCTCAGAAGTTTCTGAACTTGACCTTTTCCTTGAGGGATCCAGTACGATTGACGTATGATGCTCAAGGTGTGATTTACACCCACATGATAATTTTCATTGTGTGTTTTCATTATAATGTTATTGGTAAATTCACTCTCGTTTGGTATGAGAATAGGATAGCGTTTTTCAAAGGTCCAGTCTGCATTCATCATGCGACCTTTACAACGTAAGATACCATCTACGTCTTTAAATAATCTCAAATTGCGACTTAAATTAGTCTCTTCATCGTTGTATTCATGTGGGAAATATTCGGCTTGTACCTTTTTAATCGTTTCAAGCTTGTTTGACAATCCACTCGTTTGTGCTTGCAAATTTCTTTCTCGTTCTCTCGACTTGTCAATATTCTTTTCCGGTGTATCTTGACATTCTTTATTAACATATCTTTCGACTCGAGGTTCCCTCGGGAGACCCTCCCGGGACAACAGGTTTACGGACTTTGCCTCGCTTGTAGGCCAAGTTTCGGATCCTTGCATCAGAAACGTAGGTCCTACTAGCCATTTATCTCTGTCCTCTTTTGTGCTCACCGATCTTGTAGCAACATCCGCAGGATTAAGTTCGGATGGAACATATCTGATTGTCATTCCTTTGTTTCTCTTGATTTCTTCAATTCTCCGTGCAACAAATGGTGGCAATAATTTATCTGAATTAACCCAGTCGATAACTATTTGACTGTCAGTCCACAATGTTTGTCGTCTTATTTCTATTTTTAGGGAGTCGACTACATATCTCATTAAACGGCTTCCAATTAGTACTCCCAGTAATTCCAATCTAGGTATCTTTAGGTGTTCCTGGTCTTCTTTGTGTAATCCTATTTGTAGGAATGCCTTTTCTACATCGGCTGATAACCTTATTCGATGCGATCTGAATCTAATTAGCAGTTTAGTTAGGTCTTCGAGTATCATCGGCCCGCAATATAAATATTCGTTTAAGCTTTTATGTCCATTAACTTTAGCCGATGCATCGTATACAATTCTAGTTGGTTTTCCTGGCTGTTGAACACCGTGATGTGGTAAGTAGTGTACAGGTCTATCCTCATGTGTAGTTTCACTAAATTCGGGAACTATTTCAATTATTCTTTTCTGTCGCTGATCTTGCAGCGTTTCATCATATGACTGTATTGATTCGAAATTCATTCGTTTGATTAAGCTCTTGAGGCGGCCGAATGCCATTCCGAAGTTACTGGTCAGATTAGGCGGGAATTCTTTCCAAGGCCAGTGCACGTAATACCTTCCTTCGATAAGTTCGGTAGTATCATTGAAGCTTCGAATCGCTTCTTCTTCCTTTGTTATTTTTGGTGAATCTGTTATCCCGATGGAGTCAAGATCCCACAGAGAGGATATGTTCGCTTGATATATTGGCAGGTCAGGTTTAGTTAACTTCACATCTAGCTCTGTTTGGAAATATGTAGTTACCGTTAAAGCCTCTTTAGTTTCCGGGTTCATTAATCCAGATAATATCCAACCGAACTTGGAATCAACTAAATACAGGTTGTCTCTGATTTGAATCTTCTCAGCTTTCATAAAACTGTAGTAGTAATCGTTACCTATAAGAATATCAACTTGGTCAGATGAACTATCATCAGCTAGCAATTCTTTACGTTTCCAGTTACTAAGCTCACATGGTGCAACTGGTATTCCTTTACATATCATTGGTATTACATTTGCATAAATTGATCGTTTAGACATGTCTCGGGTTTCTAAATTCAGTCTAACTACCGTACTCTTGAGTTCTCGGGGAGCTTCTGCTCCAAGGGTAAAAACAGATAAGTTTTCTTCTTCCTCAATCGGGAGATCTAATTTGCGTGCGATTTTTTGGGTGACGTAGGATCTTTGTGACCCAGAATCCAACAAGATTCGACATTTAACCTGGTGGGAAGTATCTCCTTCCTTTGAGGCTATAGCAACTGCCGTTTGCAGCACAGTGTCCCCTTTATTGTTTATTGCTGACAGCGTAGATGACTTTACTTGAGAAGGAAATTGATTGGGACACAATGCTCTATTGTGTTTCCCACGTTCATTACAATGAAAGCATGGCCTGTGTGATTTGCAACTTTGGATGCTATGGCCAGGACGAAAGCATTGATAACAACGGTCTTTGATCATATTCTTTCTATCTGAAGAAGTTTTATATTTATCGCATTGGTCGTTGAAGTGGCTACCATTACAGAATATACAGCTTAACTTCATCCTCTTCCTTTGAGGTTCTGCTGATGACTCGCCCTTCGACGACCTTGTTCCTTTATTATTGCTCCTACTATTTTCCTTTGCTTCAATGGGATGTCTCCTGTTCTCTTGTGTAACATGCAGCGTTTCCACAGTGTAATTTTCAATTACCTTCGGGTTTCGTTCTTGTGTTATTCGACTAGCATCTTCACGAGCAGTAATGATGATTTCCAAAAGTTTCCTCAGCTCTTGAATGGAGTTCTCAGTCGATTTCATCTTAAGTTCATAAATTAGGTCTTCAGGAAATTTTTCGAAAATTAGATGTCTCAGATGATTATGGTTTATATCTTCACCAAGTGACTCTAGGACTCTTAAATGTCGTTCTATGTTGTTTAGTACTTTCCTGCACTCATTTGTTGTTTTATCAACAGTTTTTACTTTAGTTAACGCAGAGTAATGAGCGTCGACTAAATGGCAAGTCTTCCCATATCTTTCTTTCAACGTCCTCAAAGCAATCTGGTAGTTGGCGTTAGTAGTGTCAAAACCGTCAATAACCTGCTTGGCCTCCCCTTTTACAGATGCTTTTAGGTACAGTAACTTATCGACATCAGTGATGTTTCTGGCGTCGATGTTAGAACTGAACTGGTCCCAAAATTGATGCCAGTTCAATACGTCCCCGTCGAACTCAGGTAGGTTTAGTTTTGGCAGGCGGCTAGAAATGCTGCTGGCTTGGGTGGCCCCCTGTTCGACTATATTGTTTCGAGAAGAAAACATTTTAATTTTCACATTCAATTCGGCGAGGTTCTGTTCAGCTTCAAGTTGAACTTCGCTCATTTTCCCTATGTCGTCAGTGGAAGGTATATCAATCATACGAAAGTAGTTAGTGAGGTCTTCGTTAAATCTCTTTAACGACGATTCGAGTTTAACCTTTATAATTTCTGCGTCATATCTTGTCTCATCATTATGTATAGAGAGGCTGGAGGATAAGCTAGACTGATGTGCGATTTGATTTGCTAATAGTTGCAAGCGGTGCAACAATAATTCTTCCATATTTGCACAGGTCCTGTAACCGAAAATTGCATCACACCTCTGCTGTTTACTAAAATGCACCGCATAATCGTTTTTTTGAATTATTGTTTTATTACACAACAAACAATAATAAGAGAATTCCCCTTTTCTCATAAACTTACTCTAGAAGTGTATGAGTTTATGAAATAAATTAAAGCCAAACATTGTGATTTGATGTCATTACCTCATTTGTAATAGTCTCTATTCAGATGTTTGTGAAATTCTATCAGTGTACCTACTTATCACTATTATTTACTTTTAGTTTGTTAAAAGTTCTTCAAATCTGAGTTTGGCAAGTATTTATTTATAGGTAAGTACTCAATAATTACTAGTAGGTACTCGCTACCTCTTTTGTTTCCAAGTAAGAAACATTTACTTTTAAAAGATATAGATATTCTACATTTTAACTAAATATTCTCTTGTGATATATCTAACTTTTAGTATTGATCTTACCCCCCTGTTATGTGAGGTGTAATATTATTTATGCATTAGTCATATTAACAATCTCATTTGGGTGCTTGGTGCTCGCTGAACTTTCAAATAATTAAATCATCAGATTTCTGCCAGTGTCAGTTACTAAAGGCAAGTAAGTAAATGGGTAATCTTTATTTGAAGAAACTTATTTCTTTGTAATTTGTATGCACGCTCATGGCATAAAAATTTATAGGGTATGGTTTCATCTACCAATCATAATAAAAGTCTATTTACCTCGTAGTAGTGTAGGTAGGTAGGTATCCGTAGTTTCGTCTACGCAGCGGATCGTACTCAGAGCTATCCTTTCCGATAGGTAATAGGTCGTAAAATAATAGCCCAAGTTGGTCGAGGTGTTTTCTGTAAATCCCCGATTATCACATCAATCCTTATGTTTTTTACAAAAAACAATATGGCAATTCTCATGGGCCATTTGGTTTTTATTAGGATACGATCATAGATGACGAAACAAATCGCTATGACTATGATTATTTATTCAGATCGAATTTACAATTCACTCAACAGTAAGTTCAATCGTTCAAATTACATATATTCATATCAATAACTTACCAATAGATTCTAACTTTTTTGGGTCGGTGAGTCCTCTTTGGTTTTACGACAGATGACAATATTTCAGCAGCAAGGCAAGGTATTCATTCAAACTTTCCTCGCGGGTAAATAATCCGTTCCATGCGTCACAATCACAACACAACACAAGTAAAACTTTTCCGACCATAGAGTATAATAATAGTGTTGCCGATATTAGTGGGGTGATAGTTAACCGTATAAATCGTAACGACAATCGATTTTCCTTTCCAAAATAGATTTATCATTTATCGATTAGATTAAAATTCCAGACTTAAAATTAAACATTATCTCGCTCCTAATTTTATGTCAGATACATTAGACATCAAGTTCACGTTAATCGAGCGTTAAAGACAAACCTAAATTAATCGGAACCACAATCGATTTAAGCAAGCGTATTAGGAATAATGCAAAACTCGATTCATTGTCGTACATCCGTCGGGACTAATACGTCAGCTGAAATACTCTTAATTATTTCTTACATTATTCCTAACTGAATGGTAACTTTGTCTAAACAAAAAAGAACTTAATTAAATTTTATTTAATTCAAATTCAGATGATTTCAGGGTAGAATTTTCATTCTAAAATTGGCGCGTCAATTTTGTTATTTGACAGTAAAATGCTTACGGAATGGACGAACTTCCGGCCGGATCACGACAATCCTTCTTATAAAAGAAGGCATTGAGTAAATGACATGTTACGATTCAATATAACTGAATAAAATGATATAATTGTTTAATTACGCAAGTTGCGTAATTGCAACGTTTTCTTTTGAACAATAATTACACATTCAGGCAACTAGTGCCATCTAGCGATTCATTCGGAAAACTTCAGTTACAAACAAATGTTATTAAACTTTACAATTTTATGGTAAAATAATTAAAACATGATAGATCTATAATTCGTCGTGGTGTCGGTGGCCTCTGCTCCATCCCGTGTGCTCTGTTTACATTAGTGCATACTGCAACTAAATCTTTATTCACAACTTCTAGTGTGGTTTATAAAGCTTTAAATAATTATCTAAATGATAATTGCTACTCTCCACTGTTGGTGATAAATTGTCAATTCATTTCTCTCTTACTCCTGGTCATGGTACTGCTGCCATGCTTGCATTAGGCTCTCTTGGCACTCATAATATTCATGAAACCAGTTTCATATCCCAGCATCTCCACCATGTCGCGAGGTCTGCCCGTATATGTTAAGACTCTACCATTTAACAGAATCATGTAATACTAGATTATTATGTGGATCTCTTCTGAGGGGTGTAACTTAGGCAGACGTAGCGAATGATAAGAAATAGTAGGTGATTTTTACCTTTGTAGTTTATCTGCTTCGCTTGTTAATTCTTTATGGAGATAGAGCATGGAATGCAGATCAATAAGACTTGAGAGCAGGGGCCACTTTCACCATCTGTAGATAGATATTATCGATGACACTGACACTTCGATATTTTGAGCATCAAGCTATTGGTATTTACTGAAACCATATGTCAAATATTAGGTATTATTACATTACTCAACAGCTGGAACCCGGTATGGGTTCCCCCCCTGGAAGCTCACTTCCAAGGGGCACTAGTATAGGCTTTAAGGTCAAGCGTACCCTTTCGAGACGGTGGGCACTCTCTGGCCCTTCATACCGTCTCACTAGTATAGGCTTTAAGGTCAAGCATACCTTTTATTATTACACTACTCAACAGATGGAACCCGGTATGGGTTCCCCCCCTGGAAGCTCACTTCCAAGGGGCGAGACGGTGGGCACTCTCTGGCCCTTCATACCGTCTCAATAGTATAGGCTTTAAGGTCAAGCATACCTTTTATTATTACACTACTCAACAGATGGAACCCGGTATGGGTTCCCCCCCTGGAAGCTCACTTCCAAGGGGCGAGACGGTGGGCACTCTCTGGCCCTTCATACCGTCTCACTAGTATAGGCTTTAAGGTCAAGCATACCCTTTCGGAACGGTGGACACTCTCTGGTCCTTCATACCGTCTCCCTAATATAGGCTTTAAGGTCAAGCGTACCCTTTCGGGACGGTGGACACTCTCTGGCCCTTCATACCGTCTCCCTAATATAGGCTTTAAGGTCAAGCGTACCCTTTCGGGACGGTGGACGCTCTCAGGCCCTTCATACCGCCTCATTCATCATTCTAATACTAATTGAGATCTCAAGAAGCTTTAGTCTTTCATGTACAACTACAACATACACACTTTGCCAACCTTATTGGTTTGCATGGAATCATCATTCAGCATTTCTGTAATCTATTGAACTATGGGTTCAGTGAATAACATAGTAAGTACTTAGAGAGATTAATTAATCTTAAACATTAGATACTCAGCTTTCAATACAGGGATGCCGCCGGCTCCAACCCCGATACAAACTCACTATCATAGACACGGCTTTTGACTAGTTAAAACACTCAGTTAAAACATCGACATTAAAATTACTGGTTCTTACCGGGTCGGACTGATTTGACAGGTTCTATCGATGTTGCCATTGCATAAAGTTATTGTTGTAATGTTGCTATGTCTGATTATTATTATATTTACATTCGCGGATCATAATCTTCTAAAGGTCCGCGACAGGAGCTAAGTGACTAAAAACCGGGCATTTCTGATCAATCAGTGGTCGCAGCGGCTTTTTTGCTGGTTTCCGAATGTTCCGATCAGCCAAGCGAAAGTTGATTTGTTTTGTTATGTGTTTTATAATCACGTTAATGTGTTTTTGTTTGAAATTGGGGGAGTTGAATTGCACATTGGAGCTGATCGTTGAAATGTTTCCTATTTTTGACCTTCATTGATATTTCCTTTCAACCTGAATAGACTAGTTTTAAAAGGACTCCTTAGATGTCACTAGATGTCCTTAGACGTTTTGACATGAGTGGTTTTATGATTTTATTATTAGAATTTTGAGGTTATGAATGATGTTTTGTTTTGATTATTGATGATTAGTATTGACTAACATAGTTTTAAGACATTTGTTACTAAGATAGACATGTAATTAGTCTAAAATAAATTAATTTTATTTAGAGGACCTCCTCTATTCTAAGCAAAGATCGTGAGTAAAACAGAGTTTCCTTGTCGGAAAGCGACGAAAGTTTCCTGTATTGTATACCTTCAACAAAAGATCCGGATGCATTTTCTAATACAATACATCATCTTAGCTTTCAAGATTCTCAAATGCGACTCACATGATTTTCAATTTGTATCAGACAGATCAATTTAGGGCTGATTTTTCCATCGCCAGATAAATTTTATTCGAGGAATAAAATTGACGTTTGGCAGTTTTTGTATGAAATAATTGTCAAAATCTCAAAATCATTCCTCGAATAAAGTTATCAGATGATTGAAAAATTAGCCCTTAATATTATTTAATACTAGCTTCTGCCCGCGACTTCGTACGCGAATCCAGCCCCTTTCTCGTTTCGATAGGAATTTCGGCAAGAGTTTGAACTGTGCGTTGATATGTCAGCCAATAAATCAATCAAAACCGATGGAGGATTTCGATTAAGTTTGGTATAACTTAGATTGAGTGTTGTAGACTGGGTAGGTTATAACTTCATTAAAATATAAAGGTAGAATTATTTTCATTCCGAAATTATAAAGCGAAATTAATATCAATTAGTTAATATTACTATTTTTTTTTAAATCTTTATAAACTATATTGTTGGTTTTTCCGTATTTGAGGAACACCAACTTTGAGTCTTATTTTATGAGCAGGGAGACCACTCATCGCTGTGAGTGAATTGAGAAACTCAACTGGGAAATTGGTGACGTCGTCCTGATCGTCTACGTTATCAAAAGAAGTGTAAACGACTTCATCTCCAATAATTTCCCCCATTTTTTTTTCATTTATTGATGCAACTTGTTCGTTTTTTGGGGTCGATATGGCGCGTTCACCTAACCACGATTTTTTCTGGTTTCTTATGCTCTGAATGTCCCCAAATACTGATTGTATAAGTTCCTCTTCGGAGGCAACAACTTTTCCTTATATCAGGAACAGTCACCAGACCTGTGTAGGAAGGAGACCCTCTCCAACTTTTAATAATGTTTCTGAAAACTCTTGGGCATGTGAATTACCACCAAGCTGGGCTCTCATATTTATTGTTAAAAAAAGTAAGGCCATAGATACGAATGTTTTAATGAGGCGTTAATCTCATCTGCCCTAGTTATATTAGTATAAAGTGATTTCCACATCAAATGTTCCTGATCCTTGATTTTTATTATCTCGGCGGAAAATACTCATCAGACCAAACAATTTTTGTTAAAATGTCATGTCTGTATATGCCATAGTTTAGCTGTGCTCTCCGAGTTCCACATCAGATGTTTCAATCTTCGAATTTTATTCTCTTAGCAGAAAATACTCATCAGACTAAACAACTTTTGCAAAGATGTCAATCTTATATATGTTATGGTTTAGCTGTGCTCTTAGAGTTCCACATCAGATGTTCCAATCCTCGAGTTTTATTCTCGCAGCAGAAAATGCTCATCAGACTGAATAACTTTTGCAAAGATGTCAATCTTATATATGTTATGGTTTAGCTGTGCTCTTAGAGTTCCACATCAGATGTTCCAATCCTCGAGTTTTATTCTCGCAGCAGAAAATGCTCATCAGACTGAATAACTTTTGCTAAGATGTCAAACCTATATATATTATAGTTTAGCTGTGCTCTAAGAGTTCCACATCAGGTGTTACGGATCTTCAATGTTATTCTTGCAGCAGAAAATGCTCATCAGACGCAAATTTTTTTTTAAGGCGCCATTTTTGTAACTCTTATAGTTTAGCTGGTCTGTTGCGGTTCTGCATCAGGTGTTCCAGTTTCCAAAATCAATTATAGCCTATATGTTGCCCAGGTTTAGTAGCTACATAACAAAAACAGTTTCATTCAAATCTGTCCAGTAGTTCCGGAGATTAGCGTGTATAAACAGACAAACAGACAAACAGATAAACAGACAAACAGATAAACAGATAAACAGACTTTTTTTATTAGATTCGTGTTCTATTACTGTTTCTTAACCCCCCTCAATTATTCTTTTTTAAATAATATATTCAATGTACAGACACAACTTTTTTACATTCTTATTATAAGTATAGAAGATATAGATATAGATTAACTCCTTTATAAACTCTACTAGCTGCGCATCGCGGTTTCACCCGCAACAGTTTCTATCCCGTGGGAATATCGGGATAAAAAGAATGTTTGTTACTCTCTCACGCCAAAACTACTCAACGGATTTGGATGAAATTTGGCACACAGATAGTTTATAACCAGGATTAACATAAACACATAACATAACATAATTATTATGTTAATCCTGGTTATAAACTATCTGTGTGCCAAATTTCATCCAAATCCGTTGAGCAGTTTTGGCGTGAGAGAGTAACAAACATCCATCTATACAAACTTTCACGTTCATAATATTAGTAGGATTTTCAGAGGACCTCCTATAGGTAGGTACCTGAAAAATCGATTGAAAATCTTAAAGGTATTTGTAGGCCGAAGTTAATAAATAAAGAACAGTTACCTTTCAAAGGAAATAAATTGCTTTTAGTGAGCCTGTCCTGATTGCACGCAAATGGGATCAAGGCTCTTCCAAATCCAGCATTACTTGTAAAACTTTTTTATTTACCTACCTTACGGTTTTTATATCCTGTAGGTTTATCCTTTTGCTTATTTGATTTTGTTTCGTTATTCTTTTTTTTTTCCTTTTTCAACCTTGGTTGGTGAAAAGGGTATGTATATGCATATGCACTAGGTAGTCCAATTACATAACATAACATTACGCTTGGAATCCCCGAAGGGTTTTTTTTTTTGTGGATGAGAAATCATCAAATGTGGTGTCAGTGGTGAGTGTCAGACTCTTACTGACTAAAACCCACCCGTGTTCCTTCCTTAGCCCTTTCTGTTCCAGGTTCTGTTCCCCGAAGGGTTAGGCAGCGTCTGACGTGTTTTAGTAGGTACACCCAAATGTTGCCAGTTATGTTTAAGTCCCATGTAAAAGGGGGCGACCGGTTGCCATTAACCTGGCTCAAATCCAGACTCCGGCTGCTACAAAGAAATTACAGATAGAAAAACCCCGACCAGCACCCTAATTGCGTAACACACGATCAATCGGAATCGGTTTCATTTTGACAGTTCAACAACATTCATTGCGTTATTTACGTGTTGAGCAGACAAATTTTTCGAACTTATGAAGCAATGGATTAGCAATTGGCTTCAAAATGATTCAGATTCCGATTGATTGTGTGTTACGCAATTGGGGTGCAGGTTGCCATTAACCTGGCACAAATCCAGATTCCGGCTGCTACAAAGAAATTACAGATAGAAAAACCCCGACCGGGAATCGAATTCCTCGCGCGCCCAATGCGGGTAGCAGATGTCACATTTCTTCGATTTTTGGTTCTAGGACATGCCGGTTTTGTCACGATGTTTTCCTTCACCGTTTTGAGAGCAGTGGTGATGGAATAAATTACACAAAGTAAAGCGCCTATATACCACCACCACCACCATACCACCACCACCACCACCACCATACCACCACCATACCACCACCATACCACCACCACCATACCACCACCACCACCATACCACCACCACCACCATACCACCATACCACCACCACCACCATACCACCACCACCACCACCATACCACCACCACCACCATACCACCACCACCACCACCACCATACCACCACCACCACCATACCACCACCACCACCACCAGCCACCACCTCCATTACCATTTTTTTTTTGGTTGGGGTACTTCATCGTCGAATCGACGCCAATGTGAAGCCCTCCTACCGTTATTTGGGAACCCGACGGTGGCGCGTCCCGAGGACCATGAAAACACATAGCCTCAGACTTGTGCAGGGCCACCTCGCAACCCCGCGGCCGCCGCCTGGTGCGACCTCCCTTAGCGCTAATATAGGGTGGCAGGGACATCGACGCGCAAACTGTAACCATGGATTCAGCACACATAGCGTCGAAATTTTTCGTCGGTTATTAAAAAAAAATATTGCTGTTCCATACATTTTGACCGCGTAGGTATTGCACTTTTCTATGAAACAGAAGATTTTTTTTTGATAACCGACGATAAATATCTACGCTATGGGTCTAAGCTCATGTGCTGAATTCATGGTCACAGTTTGCACGTCAATGTCCCTGCCACCCTGTATACCTGGGTTCGAACCCACGATCGGTCGTTACCACTGGGTCACCTGATAACTGCTACTGCCAGTATTTATTTATTATTATTTGTTTATATATATACTTTATTGTACACCACAAAAATACATAACATAAAACATGTATCAAACACTACAAAATAAATAATGGACGGCCATATCGCTGGGGCTGTCGTTGGTGCAATTATTATTATTTACTTTTTAAATATCAGTAGTAGGTATATGTATAAGACAGTCTTCTCGTGTTTTAGCTGGGAAGAAGACGTGGCTCCCTAGGATAAGATTGAGACCGAGGTATACTTTACTTACTTTAGAATTTTAAAACTCTGGCACAATATCAGCTGAAAGTTGTAAGTTGGCAACCCTAGGGAATCCCCACAAATTGTTTGGGACGGTGTATACAAATGGCTGTGTTTTTGTAACCTGGCCACACTGATTTATAAGACTTCTTCAACTAAAGTTATTAGGTTACCTATGAAACATTTATATAATTTAAAAAGCTAATAGTTTTTATTATAATAATATAAACAAGTACACAAAAAGGAGGGGTGTAAGCAAAGGGTATCAAAAAAATCGTCCGCATCGCTGTCAATAGGAAACGTGCCCAAAAGGCTGGCAGCATTGCCACGTTGTATGGCAATGCTGATTCTAAAGCTTAAATATTTTTTCCATTATAATATGAAACTTTTCTCTAGATAGGTTTTAGGTAGAAAACTTATTATTATCCATTCAATACTGTAATACACATACTCGCCAGGGACATCGACACAAACTGCTAGCATGGATTCCACCCTCAAACAAAAAAAATAACAGTCCGCTAGTATGAAACGGTTTTTTTTTGCCAAGGACCAATCTTTAACAAAGGAGTCCAGCTCATCCCGCCGTTTCCGTCTGGGCCTGCCGCGATGTCGCTTGCCATTAAGCGGGACCCATTTTCCATTAAAACATCAATAAATTAAATCCTGGCCTTCACCTTCACAAATGTATTCCAAAATCATAAATTACGAATGAATATTCTGATTCTTCGATAATTTATTGTTTCTGACAGCCCTACATTTTCATTAACGAAATTGAATGTAGTCAAACTGAAATTAACATTGATAAATCTACAGTGAAGTTACCTATAAGTATTCAAATTGTATTTATGTTTCAAATTGATGTTATTTCAAGTTAAACAATATCAACTTTATTTTAATAAGATGATTTCAGAGTGACTAGCACTATTGAAAAAGTTATAATTTTTTTTGAAGTTGTAGCGTAATCTGAACTTTATTGTGTAGGTATTAAAGTAATTTTTCCATAAACTCATATTTGTTTACATTTTTGGCGAATATGTCGCGAATGCAGATTACATTATTTACTATGTAGTTTCAGATATACCTATTATTGAAGTAAAACATCATGAGGAAAGGATTTATAGTTAACTAGCTGTGGCTGCGACTTCGTTCGCGTGAATGTTAGAAAACAATCATGTGTCTCTTTACTAATTCTTTTTCTAAAATAAAAGTAGCCTAACTCAGGTTCTTTTTATAATATCAGCTATCTGCAAGTGAAATTCCCGTCAAAATCGGTCCAGCCATTTCGGAGATTATCCGGACAAAACAGACAGACACACAGACAATTATCATTTATCATTTATACATTAAGTACAAAAGCTGTTAATTTGACATTACAAATAAACACTTCAATTTAATTTATTTGCATGTAGACGTAAGTCTGAAATCGCCAACCCGTCTTGAGCAAGTGTGGTAATCGTGCCTTCTCTGTATGAGAAGAGACCATAGCCCTGCAGTGGGACAGACTAGGCTGGTATTATAATAGCCATCTATAAAAACCCAGAATACCCCAGAATGCCCCAGAATGTTCCTATGTACCGTGGAGATTATCTCCACGGTACATTCATTTCACAACATTCTGGGGCACAATCACAAGTCTTTACAGGCGCATCGGGCAAGTCCATTATGTAAATTTCATGTGGCTTGGCTCAGCTCAAGTTTTGGTCATGACCCTCGTGACCCTAGAACCCCCTAGAACCGGGCATGAGGCTATACAGGGTGGCAGGGACATCGACGCGCAAACTGTAACCATGACTTCAGCAGATGAGTTTAGGCCCCATAGCGTAGAAATTTTTCGACGGTTATCAAAAAAAAAATCTTCTGTTTCATAGAAAAGTGCAATACCTACGCGGTCAAAATGTATGGAACAGCAATCTTTTTTTTAATAAGTGACGAAAAATTACGACCCTATGGGGTCTAAACTCATGTGCTAAATCCATGCTTATAGTTTGCGCGTCGATGTCCCTGCCACCCTGTATAAGTATAAAGGGTGCCAGGGGACATCGACGCGCAAACTGTAACCATGAATTCAGTAGGTACATGCTTTTTTTTGTAACAGGATATACCCTGTCCATTAGGTTAACAACCGTTTTTGACAGCTATCTTAGAACGTACATTTTCTAGATTATGTAAAAGTTAACTTTAAAATGTGTAATAAAATAAATATATAAACTGCCTTATCTTATTGAATTATCTTATTTATGACTTCTTACATACATTGTAATACCGTAAGTGTATCAATCAATGTATTGTGGGTTGCTGCAATCACTAGTTTCATCTGTCAAAAAACGGTTTACCTAATGGACAGGGTATAGAAATTCCTACGGGGGTCTAAAATCACGTGCTGAATTCATTGATGCGCCTGCCATGCCACCCTGTATTGAAGTGAAATTGGAGATGAGATACCTAGAGCATTCCATCTTATCATTATCTGAATCTAGTGTCTAGGCAGCTCAATTTGGTACAAAAGGTCTATCATGATCATGAATAAATCTCTCGATTTCTCTAACTCTATTCCTATTCCTATGAAGGATGAGGTTATTCACCCCGTCAAGAAATGAATGATCGGCCTTTACATCCAAGCTAAATAAAACCTTATCTTACAAGATAAGTGATTCAATCAAATCCAATATTCCGTAACATGCCTCCGACTTACCATAATCAAATATCATTTCTTTATACACACAGTGACACAGCTACAATTTCGGAAATGAAAATTCACCTTGAAGAGATTTTTGGTGAACATCTTTTTGGTGGCGGTCATTACATCTAGTCTCCAGAAGATGAGATGTGTCGATTTATTCTGAAAAAAATCTCACCGTGAAAACTTAAGTGAAGTGATCTTGAAGTGAGCTGTCAATAGTATCAACCAATTTTTTGTTTCTTGGTGGAACCTTCAAAAGGCGCCTGGACTTTGGGGAAAAAGACCAGCGAGTATGGGATTCTTACTCGCTAAAACCACCCCGGTGATCACCATCTGAAACTCAAACTCAAACTATTTATTTCAAGTAAACCAATTACAGGCACTTTTGAATTGTCAAGGGTCGGTCAGTCAAAAAAAGATGAAGCTAGTTGCCCATTCCAAAGCGTAGTAGGTAACTATGGAGAAGAACGGGCAAGAAACTCCATGGATAATCTTTTAAATCACAATAATATGGTTACAAAGTATTGGTTACATCATTCATGTTAAAAATTATGCATGTGAGAACGACGTAATGAAAAGATAAAAAAAACAATTCAAATATTAAATTAAATCAAAATAAGCCATGGCAGCAAAGAGTTGAACAGTCCCTACTGACGGCGCCCGTTCACGAACATGACGCACAGATTAGCACCATTCATTAGCACATGGAATCCCCTCCATGTGCTGATGGTGATCACCGGGGTGGTTATCGGTCCCGTTATCTCTTAATAGACCAATCCGGAACCCCCTCAGTGCAACGCCTGTTCAATCCCTAGCATCAGGTGGAAAAATAGCACAGTTCACCTTTGTTTTTTCGGTGAGATTTTTAAATAATAGACCTGCAGCACCCTCATTGCGTAACACACTATCAATCTCAATCTAAATAATTTTGAAGGATATTGCTAATCCATTGCTTCATATGTTCGAAAAAAATGTCTTCTCAACAACATAAATAACGCAATGAATGTTGTTGAACTGTCAAAATGAAAACCATTGCAACTGATGGTGTGTTATGCAATTACCTACCCTTTTTCTATTACACTAAAATAGTTAAAAAGTCATCCTCAAAATGTCTACATGATCTCCATCAAAATGGATTTTCCAGCTCAAATTGACACCAATTGTTAGGTATCAAAACCGAAATGGGTCGGCCATTCCATGCTGAATATGAAGTGATTTCCGACGAGGATGTAGGACTCAATGTCACACCCTAATCATTTTATATCGACACCATTTTGGTGACATTATTTGAGCTTAGGAATAGTTTTATTAAAAGTTAGATCCTAGTCTATGGGATGGGGTGACACAAAATTAAATATGGCGACCGGTTTCACTGTCAATCTAGCCCTTGAAAGATCGGCCCCAATTCTGTGTGGTAATTATTAATTCCCGCGTAATCTTACCACGTTCAAAACACGTAGGTACTGTTGTCAAGCGAGGTATTTAAATTTTGACAGTTCAAACCACGCCCACTTCGCGTTTTTCGCGCGGTTTCGTTCATGTGTCAAAGAGAATACGTTAATAGCACTTCATTATAATTTCTTTTTTTATATTATTTTTAAATAATCAATCTAAAGGATTGGGTTTCAAACTTTAGTAACTTTTTATTAGCAATAATAATTATAATTTTGATTTTCTTGTCATCTTCAAATCAAACGATTCACAGAAACCGAACGATATTTTAAATACGTTTGGATAGCTTAAAAGTCAAACGCATTTACTTAAAATGCATTCGTGGTGCAAGCGGGTCTACTTGTCAAGAAGATAGAAAGGAGTCGGTCATTTCTAGCCAGAAAATACAAGCAGATGATTAAAAAATATATCCCTAATAAAATATGGATATCACGTGATCAACTTTGAACGTTAATATCTCGGAAAGGTGACACTTTACGGGGGTTGGTGTTATTCCATTTTCGTTTGCATTGATGTCAGCTATCAATTTATATAGGTTTCAACGTGGCCGTGGTGACAGTAGGCACGCCACGGATCTTCAAACCCCCTTGTGCTCAATCAGATGACACTTGACAGCCATAATAGTCATCGTGTTATTTTTGCTGATAGGCTCATAGACAATAACATATATCTCTCACCAGTCTCTCATATTATCGGTTTAAGCTGCGCTGAGGAAAAAGCTCCACACAGAAAAATATAACCCATAGACTCCTAATCACTCCAACTATGCCAGCTATAAAGCCTGTCACACACAGTTAACGGCTACTCCACATCTCAAGAGAAGCCACAGCGAAGCTATAAATCCGGCTGATGTCACACTATATGACGCGACATAAAAATGTGAACGCAGCAGTAACACTTGAACAACTAAAATCGACCTTACTGCTACGGAACAAAGGTGATATCAAAGAAAAATTGTTGCTATGAATGTGCCGCGTCTGTGCCCGCAGTAAATCTGTCTGTCCGTACGTTCGCTAAGTGCTTTGTGGGTATTATAACTTTTAAATGGATAGTTTTGGTTTTGATATTGTGAAGCTGAAGAGTTTATGGATACTGCAGCTGCTGAGAGAAACCTGAAGACATTTGCGGGAGATTTTAAATTGCCTGACGGTTGTCTGTCTGTACATATGAATTTGAAAAAGTCACATTGGTACTTGCCCAGGTTTAAACCCATAACCTCGTGTATCAGAGACGAGGCCTCAAATACGGGGCCATCACGTCTTTTCGTGGTCGCGCCATCGTCGTCTATTTGATTTAAACTGTAAAAATATTTAGGTTTCGTATTTGTGTACATTGATTAGAGGACTCTTTCGACAACATTGATTGATGTTCGTTTCGGCACGGAACCGTATCGAATGGTTGTGTTGGTGGTTGTGCTGTTTGCATATATCAGTAATTTTGTTTCTCATATCGTGTTCACTATCAATAATCATCATAGCTACATATGAGTACATACCTACCTAACATAACACAATTAGATTTGAGTTAATAACTTGACCGCGTGTAATTTAGAGACAATGTCACTCAGTGTGATTGCCAACCAAACTCTACACGATTCTACACAATGTCATATTGTTTTGAAATAAATGACTTATGACTTATTAAACCTCAAACTCACAGAGCAAACCACATCAATCTCCAGCACCTATAGTTTATCCGTCAAACCCATATTCCGAATACTCACACGAAAGAGCCTTTAACCTAACCGAACGACCCATAAATAAAGCGTCTGACGCCTTTCATCCTGGGTATCGTGTTGAGCCTGCCTAATAAAACCACCTGAAACAAAGTACCTACTCGTTCAAAAGCGGCTAACTACCAACGACCGTCGTTCGGGGGCTGTCGTCAATTTACGCTCCCCCAAAATTGGCTTTAGACGGGGATAGAGTAGGTACACGGTTAATTAAAAGAAAAAACGTGTAATTGATATTGTTGTTGGGAGCTTTTGAATGTATTTTTATTATAGTGTGAATGGAAAACATTACCTAGAGAAAGAAATAAAATACGTTTATTTGCGGTAAACATGACGCAGAGCAAGAACACAAACACAAAAAAAAAACGAGTTGGGGAACATATGCTAAATTAAATACGCAAAACGGCCATCGCTCAGCATAATGAAAACCGTATGCGAGATAGACCCCCGGCCCCGTGCTGGTTTTCTGGTTTTCAGAGAGGAACAAAATGCACAAAAACTAGAAGCCTCTTATATTGGGACCTCTTTAGAGAATAAAGAAGAAAAAGAAAAAACCACACTTCGTTCCTGTAGACAGAGTAAAGCTCAGAATACACAAGCCTGTAACCTGCACAAAAGTATGCAACTGTGCAAGTAGCATTCAAAAACAACTTCTGATTGGTGAATACTATAATGGCATGCAAACTACTTGCAAACTTTCGTGCAAGTTACAGGCATGTGTATTCCGAGCTTTACTCTCTCTACGTTCGATTCCCAGCAAAATAAAACAATGTGACAGCAGTCCATTTAAATAAAAAAATTAAATATTTTCTTCATCAAGTGGGGTCCACAAACTGTGGGACAATAAACATTACAGTGTAAATTGTAAAATCAATTAATTTAAACGTCCATTTGGGAACAATTTGTGGACAATTATTTGCTATGCTGCCACAAATATTTGCTCAGCTCTCATTCGCCTGTTAAGTCCACATTACCAGATGCTGGTAGGGAGAAAAATTCACTAACGTCATTTGTTTTAATTGATTTCAACTGAAGCACGCTGAATTGTTTGTTTAATCGAGAGTACATATTATGTGGGTAGACAGGTACCTGAAATCTAATTTCGATTTTTAATTAAAATCTGGAAACGATTTTCAGTCTTATTTTCAAGGTTTAACTTCATTTAAGTTGGACTGGGCAAACAGGTAAAATAATGGTGAAATGTGGGCGTTATACAGAAACATATGGTGAGGAAAGCGGCATGTCCTAGAACCAAACAAATCGAAGACATGACGTGACGTCTACCAACCCGCACTGGGCTCGCGTGATAGATTATAGCCCACTGCCTCTCAAAGAGAGACAGATACACTTATGCCAGTATGCCTCACTCTTCGTGGCTAAGTAAGGGTGCTCGTGGCTAAGTAATAACAGCCGCACGGGTCGATCGAACAGCACCCCAATTGCGTAACACACAATCAATCGGAATCTGAATCATTTTGAAGCAAATTGCTAATCCATTGCTTCCTAAGTTCGAAAAATTTGTCTGCTCAACACGTAAATAACGCAATGAATGTTGTTAAACTGTCAAAGTGAAACCGATGCCGATCGTGTGTTACGCAATTAGGGTGCAGGTTGAGCTACTCTTGCCGCGGTCGTTCCGAGGATAGATGACCATCCTTACATACCGAGATCCCCCCGTGCCTTGGAAATCACGTTAAGCCGTTGGTCCTTGTTGTTATTCCAGGATCTTTGTTATTCGTTACGGGTAGTCAGAAGCCAGAACGTTTGACAACCAGTCTTAACAAGGTGTGTTGCGTTACCCATTAACTGGGTTGTGGAGATCAGATAGGCAGTCGCTCCAAGTAAAATACTGGTACTCAGCTGCATCCGGTTAGACTGGAAGCCGATCGCAACATAGTTGGGAAAAAGCTCGGCAGATTATGATGATGACTTACGCCTCAATCTTTGGTTCCCCGAAGAGTGAGGCATAAGTCATCATAAATAACATGTCATGTCATGTGATCATAACATAAATTCACGCCTCGCCTATATTCCTCTAAGCGAGGCGTGAAATTTTATGCAGAATAGAAATAATTCCATACCAACTTGATCTTGCTTGCTTCGACCTTAACCACGTAACGAACGACGAACCTAACTACTTACCTACCAAGAACCACAAATACTTACGTTACCCTTTTCATAAAATTAAATCAACGCCTCACGTCCTCACGAAACAGTAACCTATCTTCGAGAGTTAACCCAACTCAATCATCTGCCGAAGTTATAAGCTAGAGAATGCGTCGGCAATTACGAAGCTATCGGGTGGTTGATGGACAACTAATAGCATTGGGGCCTACTGCAGCTAAACTTTATTAAAAGAGGAAGATAATTTTATTGGATACGACTACGTGACGATGACGACAGAGACAAAATTTTAACAACCCGCCTCGGTTTGATTACGTTTTGTTTTATATTTTCAAGCAGATATAGGAGTTACATTGTCGACTTATGCAGGTAAGCCCAAGCAACTACGAGAATGTAGAATGCAAGAGCTCGAAAATTTTACACACTCTCGGATAGGTTCGATATTCTTTTGAAGGATTAGGAGTTACTTGCTTTGTCAACTTGTGAAGAAAAGCTCAAGAATCAACAGAATGTGAGCGAGCGAAGCGAGCCTGAAAATTTTTGCACCCCACCTTGAAATAGGTTCGGTTTTCATTTTGAGTTTAGGCTTTTCGGTTAAACTGCTGTGTCATGTACCCACCCATGTCATGACCCCACGACTCCCCCCCCCCCCCTCGGACCGCGCCTGAGAGCAAGGGGCAGGCTGGATTAGAATTAGCAAAAATTTACAAAATATTAGGAAGACGCGAAGTCGACGTAGGTTTTAGAGTCATCAGCTGGTTGATAGACCACTAGGCTTGGGGTTACTGCAGCTAAACTTTATTAAAAGAGTTTTTTTTGTTTTTAGCCTATACTGTCCCACTGCTGGGCAAAGGCGTCTCCCAGATCCTTCCAGGAAAGCTTATCCCGCGCCAAGTCAAACCAGCCCTCGCGGTACGCGTCCAGGTCATATCGCCATTATTTTCTGGGCTGGCCTCGGCGGCACCGTCCATCTTCAGGCACCTATTATACCAAACCAAACCTACTCCCCAAAAACAAAACCAACCCCAAGCCCCCCTACTACAAACCACCCTACAGAAACCCACCCTCCCCACCCTCCTCCTCCTACTTACAAAATAAAATCATTTACTTATAATTTATTTTTTTATCATTTATCATTTTATTGGAAGAGTAATAGTCTTTAAACGTGACGACAACGATGTTAGTAAGAGAGGGAGACGGCGTAGGTTTTAGATTCGTCAGTTAGTTTTTATAAAAGTACCTAATGGCTCTACTGCAGCTAAACTTTACGTTAGTTGCTCGTCTATCAATTTACAAATACAATACAACTACTACGGCAAAAAAGAGGATTACGATTGATGTAAGTGCTGTCATCTGTCGGTAGTAAAATAAATCACCACGCATCAGCAGGAAACTAACTTTACAGATTGTCACCAAAATACACGAACAGGATAACTTTTCTGGTGTCGAGTTGCCCTTCGCTCGTGTCACAAATAGCTACTCTAAATTGTGTCATAGGCATAGCGTTAACCTGATCCATAAGAGGTAACACGCCCCAACGCCGGAGTCAATTTGATTATGGACACCAAAGCAGCATCATTATTGAGTTACTAAGCTATTAATGGAAGCTTGTTATAATAACTACATTCTCGTTGGTGCAGGATTACTGCGGCTGGCGACGAAATAATACGACAAGTAAGTATGTGTGTACATAGCATAGGTAGGGACCGTACATCATAAGAATAACACGGCTGCGATCGCTGGAACAAACTGGACGCAGGAGGTGGAGAACCGGCTGTTGTGTTGTGGCGCAACTTATGGGACTGGAAGAGGCTTAATAGAATACTAGAAGCAGGCAGTCACAGTTAACTGTGACGAACTGACGTCTGACTGTCGTCATTACAAAAATACCCTTGCGATTAGGTACAGTCCTTTCAATTATTTTAAGGACTGATTTTTCAAGCGACAGATCATTTTTACTCGTACAATAAAATTGATGTCAGACAGATTTTGTATAGAAGAACAGTCAAAAACTCAAAACTATTCCTCGGTTAAAATTATCTAGCGTTGGAAAAATCAGCCCTTAGAGTCTGATTTTGCATTATCATAATCAGCCTATTATCTTCCCACTGCTGGGACACAGGCCTCCTCTCAGAGAGAGAGTGGGCTGGTAATCTACCACCACCACGCGGGCCCAGTGCGATATGGTAGATGTCAAATGTCTTCGAATTTTTGGTTCTAGGACATGCCGGTTTCCTCACGATTGTTCCTTCATCGTTTTGAGAGCAGTGGTGATGAAATTATGTACACACAAAGTAAAGCGCCTGTCTGGGTTCGAACCTACAACTCGTGAGTCGCGGCCGTTACCACTGGGCCACCACTGCTCACTGCTATTTTGCATTAAAGTGATCTTTATTGTCATTGCTTTATGGCTGCTTTCAGAGGCAAAATAACTGAAAGGAGCACTGTAGAATTATTACTCGTCTGTGTGCCTCTCAACCTCATTTGAGTTCACGAAGAATACATAAAACTTGCTAAACAGCGCCATCTGTTGAAATATGAGGTAACTTTAATAGAGACTGATTAAAATAAGCACTTTTATACATTAGGTAACCATTTTATTCAGTAAAACAATTATATTACTTACAATATAAATTAAATCATACTTTAAACACCAGTGTTGAGCTTACAACCAACATTTTATACATTTAAATGCGATATCAAACAAATGAATAAATATAAACTTTAAACATAAATAATATTCCACTTATTGGCTGACCAACATTTGTAACAAATGACTGGCCTGGAATATTGGCCCAATACCTATCCTAGATGTTAAAACCAGCCAGTAAGTAAATGATACAAATAAGTTAGTATTGATATGGAATAGGGAATGAAATATTTACTTTGTTTTAGTGTGACTTTCAGCTTAAGAGAAAAAGCAGTCACATAGTTGTTGGCGTCCATTCCATATTAATATATTCCAGTTTTCTCCCTGGTTAATGATACTACAATAGTTTTTTTTTTTATAATTGAGTGGAAATAGAAAGGCCTGCAGTGGGACAATACAGGCTGGTCATTATTATTATTTAAAAAATGTTTTTGACATATCTCGGGATCCTAGGGTGTCCGACCTTTGGAAGGCTTATGAGGGGTCCCAAACCAACTCGCAAAGGCCCCTTAGACATTTTTAATTAAATATTAATAATGTAAATCTACCACTACCCACTCCCTATGTTACGTTACTATGGAATGAACGCCAACAACCATGTGAAAATGTTTCCTCTTACAAATGACTGAATTACTGATTGATTCGCAGTCATGCCAAAGGCAACACAAGAATCAGCAATTCTACAGTTGTATCTCTAGCTGAGATTGTCTGATCAATAAAGGTCCAAATGCCTTGCACACTGCAAATGTCATCAACTCACAATTTGCCTAAAATATGCTTACACACTAACCTAACCTAACTTTAATATACATGTACCATTCCGTAAATAAAAGTCCAGAACAATACGTAAGTGAACAGCGCTCCAAAGAATCCGTTGGTCAGTAGGCTCTGTCGTGAAACATAGTATTTGCTCCATTTTGGTCCTGTCTTTACCATAAACATCACCCAGAGGCTGACAACTGCGAAGACATAGAAGGCAAACCCGTAGAGACCTGTTAGGCCTAGGACACCTGGAAATAAAAAATTAGGGGATAAGTATTGTAATCCTACTAATATTATATATGCGAAAGTTTGTATGGATGGATGGATGGATGTTTGTTACTCTTTCACGCAAAAACTACTGAACAGACTTGGATGAAATTTGGCACACAAATAGTTTATAACCAGGATTAACACATAGGATACTTTTTATCCCGATATTCCCAGGGGATCGGAACTTATGCTGGTGAAACCGCGGGGCGCAGCTAGTATTAAATAAACATAACCCTGTGTTTCAATGATTTGGACTCGTTCCTGATTAAAATTTATTGACCAGGGAAGGCACAAGATATGAAAAATTGGAGAAGTATGGAGGAGACCTTTGCCCAGTAGTGCGGCAAAATAGGTTAACAAACTAAAGGAAAATAAAATGCTGTCTTTGCTGCAGTGCATTTGGGGCTAGTATTAAAAACTAAAATGAGGCTCGACTTCGGCCTAGGCAAAAGCAAACCTCCACAGTAAAATTAATGATGGATTATCGCCTGGTCTGACAGTATCTGATCTGATCTGTGGTCTGCTGGAAATTCTCAGCCTTATTCTTATCTCTTACAATATGTTACTAATATGAAAATAACTTGATTATATAAAGTATTTTTCAGAAACTGGGGATATGTAGTAGTGTAGTTTCAACATGGAACACATGAAACTACCACATAATAGCCCGCCGCCGTAACTTCGAATAATATGGAAACAGCCTAGTGATACTGTCAGTGCCAAAAAGTTACGTTATATTGTGATTGAAAATGCGTGTTCCTAGCTAGAGAACACAGTTTTTGTTTATTACAATCTTAATTTCGCATGAATGGAGACAAAACTATTCTAATAAAGCTCTAGCCACAAGAAAAGAAACCACGCAATTAACGAAAATCATTCTGGTGAATTGTTTATTGTTTTATACAATAATAGCACTAAGGAAATGCTATAATATTAATGGATATGTCATTACCAGCGGTGGAACCGGACAACGCAGCCATGGATGTTCTACAGTATTCCACGACAACAGCATTGTTCCTAAGCGCAGCGTCGCTGTACGCAACGGGCTCGGACTTGATGTTATCTTTATTCACCTTAGCTACCGACATCTTTTATTTCACGGCTTTAATGGTTATTTAGATTAAATTGAGGAAACTGGAAATTAGAATCAATTTCGAGTATTAACATGAGTTTTTAGTTCAACGTTTTGACGTTTACATTTCTTAACTGACAGTGACATTGACAGCTAGAAATGTGACAAAAGCAATAATAAAACTGACAGTTAACCAGCTGATTGATTATTTATGGTTTACATTCATGCAATGGGCACTTTTATTTGTTTACCTACCGTAGGAGTTAGTAGCACAAATATTCTTTATTTTTTAAGTTATTTTGCACAAATATTTGTTATAAATAACTTTAATAAAAATCAGGGAGACTTTTTGTATTTTTCTTTTTCTAATTTCCGCTAACAAACCATAAACGTTTAATCTGACATTAGGATTTTCGAAATCAGTATTAGTGCATAATGATTCGTGGTTCAGTACATATTATTTTTTAGTCATTATGAATGAATCGTCATCTTAAGCCTGGTTCCACACGTTCCTGAAGCCTGCATTGGGTACCCTGTGATAAAATACAATGCATGGCAAGTACTCGCATAAAACTTTTCACATTTTTAAATATTGCTGCGGCACAAAATGATTGCGCAGCGTTATTCTCACTAATCTCTTTAGAACGGTTTTGTGCTTGTTTCCTTCTTATTACTATCTGCAGTTTAGTTTTCTATACAATATCCTACTCATGTTTTAATATTCGGTCAGTGAGTCGTCTTATGGGCGGAGTTTTAGAAGATGGAGTATACGCATAAGAGCACTAGGAGCAGCAAAGAAAACACAAAAAAAAATTGCTACAATATTTTCCTAAAATTGAAAATTTTATTGCAGTTTTAACCTTGACCATATTATAAACTATTTAGGTTCTGAGAAGCATAGCCCTACGACCAAAAAATTTTTACATTTTTTTTTCTCTATATTTGACACCGCAAGGCATGTGCCTGCCGTTAGTGGTTTGCAACGAATGCCTCAGCCTTAACGAAGTCGAATCACCGCAATCGCTCATCGAATTAGATACTTCAACGGATGCTCCGAGGCCTAGATTACATTTATTTATTTATTTACATTTGCAAAGTCATTCCCAGCACATGCTTCTCGATGTCTGTACGCTGCCTACGTCTAATGATTAATATTCATTTTGGAGATGACGACGTCTTTGTTCAATTACTTCCAAAGTTAATGAAAAAAGTTATGACATATTAAAACTACTTGATCCAACCGCACTTTTTTATTATTATTATTTGGTTAGACACACTAGCAGCTAATTAGCTAATTGCTAATTACCAGAGTGATTTGATATTTTGTCAAAACAGATTCTGAACGAAGAAGGTAGGTAATCTTTTAGGTTCTAATGAATGTGCCATCAGAGTGTCATTCAATGTTTTTCTAGTATTTTTTTAACTGAACCATAAATAGTATAATGTACTCTGTGAACTGAATTTAATTTACTGAACCCTAAAAACGAACTATTTTGAAAGCGTCGGTAAAACAGATTGTGATAAGCCAAGCCATTGAACTGTATGGAACTATATACATGTGTGTATATTCAGCACAAAAATTCTCGTTGTATTCTTACTCACACAAACACGAAATATTCATGTGTTTTCGCGGCACTGAGGAGCGTCGGTATTTTTGTGGCGGAACTTATTTTCAATTGTAATTCTAAATATAATGCCTTTTAATCAGTGTTTATAGTTTTATTCGTGAGATAATTTGTGATAACATTTGTAGAAAGCGCAGTGATGCTTACTGTGGGCTGGTTCCGCTCAATTCGATGTATGGAATTATGATGGCGCGTGTTTGACTGTGTAGCTGAGTGCTTTCTCGTAACAAATTAGGACTTTGCTCGAACGATATTTGAGCGCTGACGATTATAGTTAATATTCCTGTTTCTGTGATACAAAGTGATCCTGAATCTGGTGTTGAAACAATTGTATCTGGAAACATCATTGTGTAAAAAAGGATATTAAGTTTTCGATGTACTGTGGCTCAATTATGCACCAAGGAGACCGCCAATCTGACGATTTGTCTTGTGCGAATTGCAATCACTGACGCGACTAAACTGAATAAAGCGGAGGTGAGTCGACATTTTATGATTTCATTCAGAAAAATGTCCATTTCCACTTACAAAACATGATTTTGTGTTTAAATATTGAATTAACCTATTTCATGAGAAAAACGAAACTTCATTTCGATTCTTTTGTTTCAGAAAACCAAGTGAAATAATCTGGGACGGGCGTAACCTGTAAATATTGATCTGTCGTCACATTTCGCGTTGTATTTTTGTCATAAATATGGGATTGAAATAAAATATTCGTGATTTGGGGCGATACTTGCGATGTGCTATTTCGTTACGTCAGACGAACATAGAAGGGCCTAGATTGATTGAAAGAGGTCATAATGGACGAGTCTGAAGATAACATGAGTTCTGAGGACTTGAAGGCATCTGATAGTCCTCTGACTATCAAATCAAAACCAAAGAAAAGGTCACTCATTGAACGTGAACTTGAAACTAGTTTGACTTCCAGAATAACTTCCCCGGTGTCCATTGGTGATGGTACTAGCACCAGCCGCTATGGCAGGGCTCGACGGCTCAAGTCTGAAATTGAGCACTCTGCTGACACCAAAAAAGTGTCTGCTGAACTAAAGTCACCACAGGCCGACAAGTCTCCGGTGAAGACACAATCACCTGCATACAAGATGCACGCATCAAATTCTCCATTGAGATCAGAACCACCAAAATTAATTGGTGTTGAAACTTTTCTGGAGAATCAAATTGAAAATATTTATCAAGAAAACATATCATTAAGCCGTTTTGGCACTGAGGAAGTAAAGAAAACAAGCCCGTCTCCGGCTAAGAAATTCCCAAAAGTCTACATTAGAAAGGACCTCATCCAAAAAAGGGAATCAGATGAGAATGTAGCCTTTATCAAAAATATGACATCGCCAGTCAAAAGTGCAAAGAAGTCTTCCAGTACTCATTTGAATAATATTTTAGAACGGTCCTCCGAAAGGTACAGCATTGGTTCTGCTAAACAGCAGAATGGATTCTTAGATAATTCTTCTGTGGTCAAGACTCTGGACTTTGACACTAAAAAGAAGAAGAAAGAACAAAAGGATACTAAAACTCTGTCAAAGAGTGATTTGTTTGATTTGGAAGCCAAATGCGCTTACCAAGTTGGAGACCTAGCTTGGGCTAGAATGGGTACCTATCCATTCTGGCCTTCCATTGTAACTAGAGACCCCTCAAATGGGATTTTTGTTAAAAAGAAGTGTAAGTATTAAAAACTGTCCATAAACAAAAAAAAAAACAAAATTGGTATCAACTTGCCCCAAAGAAGTACATGTGCCTTTAATAATTTACTGCCAGGCATGCAATACACATAATAATATACTCATTTATTAAGGTTTCAGTAATTTTTATCTAAACTTCCTTTAGTTAGAAAATGCTTTGCAATTTAGAATCAATAATGGTGTAGGTATTGTTACAAGGTAAAATGTTAATCTGCGCATTTACAAAACTATTTCTAACAACCTGTACAGGGTCGCAAGGATACTGACGTGCAACATGTTACCATGGCTGAATTCATGATTCTGAACCTCCCTGTGCTTAAATTTCTCGTAGGTTATAAAAAAAAAATGCTGTTCCATACATTTTGTACCATGTAGGTATTGCACTTGTTTTATGAAACAGCTGTTTTTTTTTTATACCAACGAAAAATTTCTACACTAAATCTAGAATGATGTGCTGAATTCATGGTTACAGATTGAGCGTCTATGTCCCTGCCTGCCGCCCTGTTTAATTCTATAATAGAAATAACTCTTTTTTTATATTGAATATTCTACACCCCTTTGCTATGTTATCTAACTTCGGATACTGGAAATGGTTATCTCTTTACATAATGATTGCTGCTATTGTATTTATTATAATAATATTATATTATTCTAAAATATTGCTGTGCAAGTGTTTTTTACACACCCTTCAGTTATAACACTCTATGCGAAAATAATGGTAGTGTTGGTGTGTCTAAATAGGCTATTTAGTGTTATTATATTTTAATATTTGGTATTAGCAATAACCAAAATGCAGTCACAAACTTATCCATCTTTAAAAAAAAAATAACTGTTTGTCCTTGTATACAACACCTATAGAAAGGGGTTGAGTTGTTTTTTTTTTGCCTAAACCAACAAAGTCATTCAAACTCACAGCATAAGTTTATTCTTAATTCCGTTCTCTTGGCAAATTTAAAAATTACATAGATTACTTCTCCACATTCTTTATACCTGGAAAAATTATATCTGTGATTATTGACAGCAAACAATGAACCTATTTTTTTTTTTTTTTTTTTTCTCTCCTGGGCAAAGGCCTCCCTCCACTCCTTCTATCTTCCGCGAGCCCGCGCGTCCTCCTTCCAGTTTTGACGGAACCTATCCAGCTCGTCCCGCCATCTCCTACGTGGTCTGCCACGACCTCGCCTCGCTGTCTCAGGGCACCAATTCTGTACTATTTTGGCCCACAGTTTGTCCGGCATACGGCAGACATGTCCTGCCCAGTCCCATTTCAGTTGGGCAGCCTTTTGAGCCACGTCAGCTATTTTTGTTTTGGAGCGCAGTATTGTGTTTCGAACACGATCCGTTAACTTAACGCCTAGTATACTGCGCTCCATTGCTCGTTGGCAGACCTTGAGTTTGGACTTCTGCATGTTAGTCAAAGACCAAGTTTGGGCACTATAGGTTAAGACGGGAAGAATACACATGTCCATGAGCTTGCGTTTCAGTGCCATAGGCAACTCACCTTTAAATAGATCCTATAATATAGAATATATAGTAGTAATAATAATAGAATATCCTATAGAACCTATAATATATTATATTTTTTATTGTTGCTGCAGGTGGCAAAATTGAAAAGAAGTATCTCTACTATACTTTATTAATAATAAGAAAATAAATAAAAATAATATGCTGACATAGACACACAGACCTTAAACTGACAACTGCGTAGCTTCCATCACAGAAGTCATAATGTTTCTAATACTCTACAGAACAGCCCAAATCTAACCATCCTTTATTTCATTCTCCGCAGTATTTGGCCGAATAGAACGTGACGTCATCCACGTGACGTTCTTCGGAGACAACGGGCGTCGCGGCTGGATCGTTGACACCATGCTTCGAAAGTACCTCGGCCAGTTCGAGTTTGAGAATACCCGGCAGAATTTTACACCTGAGGTTTGTTTCTGCCCTTATCTTGTGACATAAGGTTATCTCCTGAACTGTTGGTGATATGAATAAATTGATTTTTGTTCCGCCTTGACATTATTTTAAATGTTGATTTTACCAATCTTTATCTTAGTTTCTATCATGTGTTGCAGTAATGTGAAGAAAAAAATTACTTCCATCTTTCATGGTTTGCATTTTCGGTATTTTTTTTACATTGATGTGAAAGATCCGATAGTTGGCATTAGATGTAAAAAAAAAACAATTGTACAAAAATACCTGACAAAATATTTTTCTTCTTTTTCAGGATAAGAAAAAAGACCCCAGACTGTTTGCAGCATTCTTCGTGTCAGAAAAGAAACAAGCTTTATGGAACAACTCTGTAGAAGAAGCAGAGATGCTGCTAAGAGAACCAAAGAGGTTGAGAATAGACATCTTCAACGACATGCTAGAAAAGTCTAGAACTAAAGTAAAGCAACAGAAGAGCGGGAAAATCTGTAGAACGGACAGTGACGTGTCTTTGAGCGAGAGCTTGTATGATAGCCTGTTTTCAGAAGATGACGGTAAAACAGACAATACCGAACGTTCTAGAAACAGGACAAGGAACAAGTCTTTGGACATGTTTGAAGTCGTCACGGCTTGTCTCGATAACATGGCTGCTAAAACCGGCATCACAAAAATTCAAAGACAGTCCCATATGGACAGGTGGCTACAGAAAGCCAAGTCCAAAACTCCAGAGAAAACCCAGGCTAAACCTCCAGCTCCTCAAGTAAAAGTAGAGGAAAAAAAAGAAACTAAGGTTATTAGTTCTAAAAAAAAAAAAAGTTTGTCTAAGTCTAAAGTAGCAGTAAATAAGCCTTATAGTTTAAGAAAATCTATGACCGAATCTCAGAATCTGATGCCATTTCTAAATGACCATGACTATAGTAAAAATGTTGTAGAGGTGACTGATTCGAATTCGGATCACAATTCTACAGATACGGATAGTTGTAAGAATTTTGCTTCTCAGGAACCTACTGGCACTGTAGCCCCCGTTGAAAGTCTAATTACTAAACCTGAAGAAAGTGAAAAAGAGGAAGAAACTACAGTAAACAAAGATACTACAGATGATAAAGATATTAAAGCAGAAAATCCTACAGAAACATTACCAAAAATGAATGGATCATGTGAATCTTCTGAAGGTGACAGCATCAATGAGAATAGTCAAGACAGCATTATAAGTGCAGCAACATCTCCAGGCAATAATAATAGGACAAAAGGCGGACACGCGGCAAAGGTATCTTTTTATAAAGATGTAGAAGAGACTGCTGAAAATCCTGTAACTACTAGAGATCAAATGATAAGCCCTGTTTACGAAGATTCATTTGATGAAGACCAATACAGTCAGGCCTCACTTGATGGAAGTCACACAGAAAATGAAGAAATCACTCCTAAAAGTAAACCTGCAAAAGCTACTGCTGACTCACAGGACGAAATGACAAACGACGATTCAACATTTGAAAATACTGAGCCAGGATACAAGTCAGTTGATGAAGGCAGTGATTATAAGCCTGATTATGAAACTGACAGTCAGACTGATGATAACGGCAGTTTCGGTGAAGCTCCTCTCACTAACGACAGCATACTAGATACCCAACGTGATATTTATGATGATGATTCAATATCTGATGTGCCTGTAAAGAAAAATGTCGTCATTGAAATCGATAGTAGTGTTAGCAACGGTGAATTTAATAATGAAATAACAAATGATGTGCCTTCTAAATTGAGTAAGGAAATTATTTTAGATGTTTATGGAACAGACTCTGTTTTGGATCGTGAGACAGAAGTTTTAGAAATTAAACAAATTACTAATGGAGTAGACGGTGAAGTAGAAAGTAGTAATCAGTTTGGTTTTTCTAATAAACTCGAAGAGGATAAAGTTTTAGATAGAAATGAGGATATAATTAAATTTCCTGTCTCTATTAGTAATATTAGTGATGAAATCCCAAATCGTGATATGGTTGAAAGTATTACAAGAAATGGTCCTCTGAATGGTCGTTTGAATGTCAAAGAGATTGATATGAATACTGCCAAAGAGGTTCATATACCTATTTTCAAGCCAGATATGATCAAAGAAAATGGCTTTCACGACGAAGACGCTCATATGAATGGTGACATAGATTTGGATTCGATCTCTATTCATTCAGAAGACAGTGTGACGTCAACGAAATCTGAAAGCAAACGCAAATTACGCTCTAAAGATAAAAAACCAGAAGATCCTTTAGAAAATGCAGAATTTGTCAAATATCTAGAACTGAGACAAGATGCAATAATGGACGAAAATCCGGAGTTAACGCAAAAAGAAATTGTCGCCTATTTGTATAAAACATGGCTTTACGAGGAAAACTCAAAATCTGATGATAAAAAAAACGAGGATTTGCGAGAATTGAATTTAGTTAAAGGACTGAATGAATCTGAACCTGAACAGAAAAAGAAATCAAGAGAAAGGGATCAAACAAGACAAAGGAACTCTCATAAAAAGAACTTGAGTCTAAATAAAAATATGATGCAGAGATTCTTACATAGAAAGACAAGAGGTGAAAGAAAAATGGTGTATACAGATGTAGATAGAAATTTTCAAATCAATGAAGACACCGACAAGTCTTCTGATGAAGTCGACGAAGTACCTTCACCGGCCTATGAATTACTAGACGATGATAAGCCTGAAAGCAGTCAATCGTCTACTTCAGCTCAGGATACATTCCAAACGAATGAAAAACAAATTGCATTAGGATTTTCTAGCCCTAAACCTCAAGAAGATAAAGACTTAAGTGCAGAAACAAAAATTGTGAAACAAAATGAAGATACCAAAGTAACATTGACAAGTAATAATGAGCAGAAGATAGAAAAAAGTAAAGAAGTATCGCCAATCGATCCTTCAAACGCAGTGCAAGTTACTTTTCCACAGGAACCAGAAAAAAGTAACATCAATGATGATTTTGACGCAGACTCTATTGGTTCAGAAGATAGTGAAGCACCCCTTATTAAGAGTAAACTGCGCTCAAATGCTAAAAAAGAAAATTGCTTGAAAGAAGACGTTAAAATTAAAGAAGAAGAGGCTGACACAATTTCCATAACTTCCGGAGACAGTGAAATGTCTATAACTAAACGTAAAAAGAAATTCCCTCCGAAGAAAGTCGAAAATGCATTAGAAGATCCGGATTTTGTGAAATATTTGGAACTAAGACAAGACTCGCTGATAGACGAAAATCCAGAATTGTCGCAAGATGAAATCGTCACATATTTGTACCAAACTTGGTTGTATGAAGAGAATACTAAGTCTGAATTTAAGAAAAACGATGACATTGAACAGTCAGGCTTGGTAAAGGGACTCGAAGATGCGGTACAACAACCCAAGAAAGTTAAAAGAAAAGTCAAAACTGAGAAAGAAACGGAAAAAGATGAGAAAAAAGAAAGAGAAACTGACGCTGAAGTCGTACCAAAAGATAAGCCTAAAAGAAAAGTAATAAAACCTTATTACAACGAAGAATTTTCAGATATCGAAGAAGAGCTGGAAGTCTTCGCGATATTCAAATCTAAAAATAAACAAATTGGTGTAAATGGAGAAGAATCTGAAGAACCAATTCCCGAAGGAAATGACATTGATGAAGTAGAACTTTACTTTGAAGATTTAGCTCAACCAAAACCTAACGTTTTCAAAGGTTTAATTAGAGAGAAAGTATGTGAAATATGCGAGATGACTGGCAATCTAGTCAAATGTAAAGGCTGCAATGCAATGTTCCACGTCGATTGCGTAAATAAAGAAGATGTAGAAGTAGAAAATGCACTCCCATCCAGAGGGAGAAGGAGAAAGAAAAGGTTGGGTCGGAAACCGAAAAACTCCGATGAATTTGACAGTCAGGACGAGAAATCCCAAGACGTTTCCGAAGAAAGCACGTCAATCAATGAAATACTTGAAACAGAAACGTGCACAGTCGACGCCGAGACCCTAGAAGCTCAGCTAGAAGCCAAAATGAAAGAACTACTCGAAAAAGAAAACGAGATTATCGATTACGATTCCTACTCGAGCGATGACGGCTGCGATTGGAGCGACACAGTACCCGGAAAGTGCGAGATTATTGACGTAAAATTAAAACCTCGACGCTCAAACGACACGGATTACTCCAATTTCAAATGCAAGAATTGTCAGAAATACGATACACCCGTATGCTTTGTATGCAAATCTGCTGTGTCTAAATCGGAGGCGACTTTACGACAGAAATGCCATGTGGCGCATTGTCATAAGTACTATCATTTGAAGTGCTTAGACCACTGGCCTCAAACTCAGTTCAATGGAGGGGAGCCTTCGAAGACTAATAAGAAAATTAATGAGTATTTTGAGGCTTTGACATGTCCTCGACATGTTTGTCATACATGTGTTTCTGATGACCCTAGAGGCTGTAAGACGAGATTCAGTGGGGATAAGCTGGCAAGATGTGTGAGGTGTCCCGCTACTTATCATTCTTTTACAAAATGTCTGCCGGCGGGGACGCTGATTTTGACCGCGTCGCATATTATTTGCCCGAGGCATTATGAGCATAGGTGAGTGTTTTATTTAGTTTTTGAGTGTTTTTATGTTTCCTAAGTAGGTATTATACTGATGTAAATCGTTATAAATTCATACACTGAAATAGCACATAATTGCGCGGCTACTCCACCATTGGAGCAGTGGTAGGCCAGTGGTAACTCGTAATTCGGAAGTTGTAGGTCGTGAGTTCGACGCCAAGCAGGCAGACTACCGTGTGAAGAAAAATATCGTGAGGAAACCGGCATGCCCGGGCCCGCGTTGAGGATTATAATTATGCTCTATGTTAAGGGTTTGGTTTCCGCACTTAGTCCTTCAAGTGGACCATTGTGCGTGTTGTGGATTATAATCCGCGGGGTAGTTGCGTAATACACTTTCAGTAGCAATTCGGGTTCCATTTTGAGAGTTCAACATTCATTACGTTATTTACGTTGTTGAGCACACACATTTTTCGAACATGAAGCAATGGATTAGCAATACCCTGCAAAATGATTCAGATTGAGATTGATAGTGTGTTACAAAATAAATGATTGATTGATTGGTTACGCAATTAGGGTCCCGCTCCCTCTCACAGAGAGGACGCCTGAGTCCCAACAGTGGCATCATTATAGGCTGTTTATGCTACATTATTATAATTTAAGTTTTATTGTTATTTAACAAACCTTAAAATGTTCGCCTTTCCATCCACAGGCCCGGCAAAGTCCCGTGTCACGTGAATACAGGCTGGTGTTTTATATGTGCGCTGGGCGGATCGCTGATATGCTGCGAGTATTGTCCCACGTCCTTCCACGCCGAGTGCCTTAACATTAAGCCGCCTGAAGGTAAGATTTTTTAATTATTCTTCCGATTTTTGTCGTAAGTCTGACAACCAGTCTTACCACGGGGTATCATATTATCCAGTAACTAGGTTGTGGAGGTCAGATAGGCAGTCGCTTCATGTTACTAGTATTCAGCTGCATCCGGTTGAGACATGTAAGGTCTATTCAAATTTGTTGACAGTTGATGTTATTTCAAGTGAAACCAATATCAACTTTATTTCAATGGCAATTAAGTTGATTTCAGAGTGACTAGCACTATTGAAAAATTTATAAAAATGTTTGAAGTTGTAGCGTAAACTGAACTGTATTGTGTAGGAATTAAAGTTATTTTTCCATTAATTCATATTTGTTTACATTTTTAGCAATTATATTGCGGACGCAGATTAGATCATAATTCTATTATTAAGGCCATTATTACTAGTGGTCGCAACCGCTATTGCTGATCATTAGGTCCTGGGCTCGATTCCCGGGTCGGGCAGTGTTGTTGAGTTTCTTCCACCTGGAATTTCTCAGTAGCAGCCCGGAGTCTGGTTTTTTTTTACCCCTCTCTAGGAATTTCTCCTGTATCGTAGGTGCGTTTAGAAACATTTAAACTCACATGTACACAAACAGCCAGACCCGGAACAACTACTTGTAGGTCATACAAATATTTGTTCCGTGCGGGAATCAAACCCGCGACACACAGCGCAGCAGCCAATCGCTTAACCACTGCGCCAACCGTGCCGCCAAATTTGTGCCCAGTTGGGAATAGGCTCGCCAACTGTTACATAGGACTTAACCATAACTAGCGAAAGTGGGTACACCTCTGCCTCACCCTTCAGGGAATAAAGGCGTGATGTTATTCAATTTAAATTCAATCAATTTGTTTCAGTCAATGTCCATAGTCCTTAACTATTACAAATTAAAATCAAATAAATCAAGAAACAAAAATTAGACAGACATTACAATAACATAATTAAAAATAATCAAATATTTATAAATAAAAATAATACACTTTAAACATAATCAATTACAAAATTAGACATACACAATATAAACATACACACAGTGTCAAGTAATACGAGGAGAAGCGCTAACATGAAGCTGCATCCACCTCTGTATCAGGGACAGGTCCCACCGCTCGGACCCTCAGGAGACTGTTCGAGCTGCTTTGTAGGCGACATGATAGTGAAGCTCTCAGTTTCCTTATGATCGCGAAAAAATCATACGTCCTCGCCTCAGCAAACATAGTCGAGGCACTACAAAACCGCGGAAGCCCTAATAGTATCCTGAAAGCATTGTTGTACTGCAAGCGCAGTGCGCTGTACGCCCGCTGCGTAAAGTTGGTCCACAGATTGCACGTGTACATAAAACGACTGACAATATGCCTTAAATAATTGCGTAACACTCGATCAATCGGAATCGGTTTCATTTTGACAGTTCAACAACATTCATTGCGTTATTTACGTTGTTGAGCAGACACAAATGACACATTTTTTTAACATATGATGCAATGGATTAGCGATATCCTTCAAAATTATTCAGATTGAGATTGATTGTGTGTTACGCAATTAGGGTGCAGGTCTTTATGTTATGTGTAAATTCATTATCCTATTATTAACACACTGTACAGACGCCAGCACATCAAGCATCTGTCAAATTTCTTTAATAGATTTTTAACTTTATCGCTAAAGCATTAAGGTTCAAGGTTGATTGGAAAAATTTGACAGTTTCGGGTAGCTTGACCTGCTGGCGTCTGTACTATGCTTTAATGCAATTAAAAAATATCCTATTGTAACATACAAGCAAATCTTGAACGTGTTTAGGTCAAACCAAATATTTCGACACACGATTATGTCATACAAACATTTCCATGAACGGGAATTAAGACCTTGACCTCTTCGGGACGCTGACGACGGGCCGACCGCCGCGCCGCCTGTAGATTTTTATACATAAATACATACGCGATTGTATTCAAATTGAAGATGACGTGTTTTTGAATAGCAAAAAATATGAAAAATACCTTTACAGTACCTTTGTACTCACATTATATCTATGTCATATCACTATGTATTTTACTGTGTGTACATAAATAATAAAATAAATAAATAAATAAATAAAATAAATAAAAATGTAACCACTTGTAACATTGGTTTTGTTTTAAAACGGAAAGGCGTGAATGCTTTAATTTTTCTGACGTTTCATAAATGCCCATTTAGGTTTATGTGAAATATAATATTTTGATTTTGAATAAAACTTGAAATAAATTGGCGTTTTAGACTTTCTTGGGATTTTGATCTTATTATTAGCGACGATGTAAAAAAAATGCGCCTGTTTTACATTTTGTACCAATAATTCAGAATCTGAGATATTAAGTTTTTCGGACAACAAACTCTATGTCATAGTCGATAAAGTTCAAATTCTATTAAAACGCTTTTTTTAAAGACCTTTTTATTACACGGTAACTTAAAAAAACCAACTGAGAATCCATACCGTTAAAGTAGTTAGTTGATTAAGGGTTGATTTTTCAATCGACAATATTTTTATTCGTGGAATAAAATTGACATCTGACAGTTTGTGTATGGAAGAACTGTCAAAAATTCAAAATTATTCCTCGAATAAAGTTATTGCTGCTGGGGAGTTTGTTGCGCCACTTCTTCTTCCCAGCGATAGCACTAGGAAGTGGTGAAGGGCGGGCGTTTTTGGGGGACTGTCTTTTGTAATTTTGACGTTCAAAAAGTGCTGATTCTCAGCCTAATTTGAATAAATGACTTTTGATTTTGATTTTGATTTTATTAGATGATTGAAAAATCAGCCCTAAATGGCGTTGGAATGTGAATTAAGTATCTGAGATTATTAATTCAAGTACTTACAATTTATTTTTTCTTGTACCGAGTTTTTAGTTGTCAGCACGGAATCCCGAGTTTTGTGACGATTTCATTTACCAGCACATCAAGGTACTACAATCTGTCAAATTTATTTAATAGATTTTCAACTTTATCGCTAAAGCATTAAGTTTCAAGGTTGAGTGGGGAAATTTTACAGTTTCGGGTAGCTTGACCTGCTGGCGCCCATACCAACTAATGCAAAATTACCTTCCCTCATTAGGTTTCATTAACTAAATACTTCCATTTGTTTGTTCTTAGGTGGCTACATGTGCGAAGACTGTGAGACGGGACGACTACCGCTATATGGAGAAATGGTGTGGGTTAAACTTGGACATTACAGGTTAGTAATAATGCTCCTCAATTGCTTTACTGATAATGAAACATCGTCTTTTATCAAATGTGTTTGTGTCATCTTTTCCTCTAACAGAAGACGCGTATTCTACCTCTTTGAATACATTACATCAGTAAAAAATACTATTGTAGTTTTTCGCCTAATCTGAAAGCTATCATTATTTTTTTATCAAATTGGGTGCGTTTACACAACATTTAAACTCACATACACAAACAGCCAGACCCGGAACAACTACCTGTAGGCAATAAAAATATTTGTAACGTGCGGGAATCGAAACCGCGACACGCAGCGCAGCAGTCGATAGCAGATAGGGTCTGGCTGTTTGTGTACGTGAGTTTAAATGTTTGTAAACGCACCCACGATACAGGAGAAATTCCTAGAGTGGGGTAACTTTTAAAAAAAAAAAAAAATCATCCGGGAATCGAGCCCAGGACCTAATGATCAGCAATAGCGGTTGCGACCACTAGTAATAATCGCCTTAGTAATAGAATAGGCTAGTTTCCTAAAAAAATCGAATTAGTCCGTCAGCTTAACGCACCCACGATACAGGAGTAATTCCTAGTGTGTTCGTTTTGATTAAAAAACAAAAAAAAACTTTATTTAAGCTTACAACTGAAGCATGTTGCACATATTTTTTTGTAAAAATCCGCCTAATATAAGAACTTACTCTTCAGATGGTGGCCCGGTATAATCCTGCATCCGTCAGAGATACCCGAGAACATTATGGCAGTGAAGCACAACCTCGGAGAGTTCGTGGTGCGGTTCTTCGGCCAGTACGACCATTACTGGGTCAATCGGGGACGCGTGTTTCCGTTCCAAGAAGGTGAGTTTGTTTGAATATTAATAAATCTAATATTAAAATATTTTTTAAACATTAAACAATCGTCGTAAACAATATGTGGGTCACAAGTCATAACACTGGGAAACAGCTGAATTACAAAGCGCGCCTTAGTAACAATTGTATAGTTGACAGATTGAAGAATAACTGCAACAAATTGCAGTTTGTATCTCGATTTCTTTGTTAGTATTCAATTATTTAAGTAACTAATAATGTATAATAATCTGTTCACAGGTGATTCTGGCCGTATATCAAGCCAGAAGTCTAAGATTGATGCAGCCTTCACCACCGCCATGGAACACGCACAGAGAGCTTGCGAAATATTAAAAAGTAAGTTACCTCTCTCTCTCCAGAGCTGCCAAGGACCAGTCTTTATCAAAGGAGGAGCTCAGCTCCAGCTCATCCCGCCATCTCTGTCAGGGCCAAAAAAAAAAAGATATATATTTTTTCGTGTTATTTTTGCCATAGACACGATATGAATAAGAATGCTATATCCTAGCCAGAGGACATTTTTGGGAACTGGAAACACGTTAATCAAATGAGTAGTTCTCGAGTTACAAGTACACTAACGAATGGAAAGAGAGCGACTGTGTTTTAAAAATATGTCATGCTTTTAGTTCTATCCTAAAACTAGGTAGCTAACCAAGTTATATTGCTTACAAAAGTGTTGCAATGTTTAAAAACACACATTAAGCAGACAAACGGGCCGTATTTTCTCTAACCAAGTTTTGTTTAAATACAAAGAAGAATAAAGTAATAAAATATGTTTATTTGCGCCTGTATGACCTTTGCGCGATGACCCATAACAAAAAAAAAAATAAAAAAATATTTTGTGTTTCTCGTCATTGCTAATAACCAAATATGTTTTCAGGTGCAGCACCAAACGAGGAAGAATCTCTAGACATAGCGTCATCCCTCCTCCCGCCTCACTACGTCAAACTAAAGGTCAACAGACCTTGCGGGTCACTCTGTGGCCGGAAACTAGAGGACCCTGAGAGCTCACTGACGCAGTGCGAGTGCAATCCTAATGACGAGGACCCCTGTGGGGCTTACTCGCAGTGTCTTAATAGGTAAGGAGATGTTGTTACCGTATTTCACCGTTATTCCAAATAATACCTGCCTATGATTCTCCCACTGGGAGCAGTGGTAGCCCAGTGGTAACGGCCGCGACTTACGACTTGTAGGTCGCAGGTTCGAACCCAGTCAGGCGCTTTACTTTGTGTAAATTATTTCATCACCACTGCTCTCAAAACTGTGAAGGAAAACATCGTGAGGAAACCGTCCTAGAACCAAATATTCGAAGACATCTACTAACCCAGGGGTTACGGCCCTCACCGAGAGCTCTCCCAGCAGTGGGAACATTATAGGCTGATTAGTATTGTCCCACTGCAGAGCAAAAGCCTTTTCTCACACAGAGAGGGCACGAGCATTGATCACCACGCTTGCTCAAGATGGGTTGGCGATTTCAGACTTAGATATATTAACTATAAGTCCAGGGGCTCTACTCCGAAGTGCAAAGTGAATATATGCAATATGTGGATTGAAAAACGCGCATTGGTACTTGTCCGGACCTCGCACGAGAGGCGTGGCCTTATCCACTGGAGTATTTTCAATTGTCAAATACCGAAATGGCAGGAAACGACCGCGCGGTGGCGGCGGGATGAGCTGGTTTCCTTAAAGGATTGGCCCACCATCGCAGTAGACCG
This sequence comes from Apamea crenata, assembly GCA_949629185.1. Classification (NCBI taxonomy): domain Eukaryota; kingdom Metazoa; phylum Arthropoda; class Insecta; order Lepidoptera; family Noctuidae; genus Apamea; species Apamea crenata. The sequence goes on along the minus strand of OX451375.1, from coordinate 11,843,850 downwards.
GGAAAAGTAGAATGAGGGAAAGGACGCCTTTGCCCTACAGTGGGATAACACAGTCTCATAATACTGACGGCACGGTTGGCGCAGTGGTTAAGCGATTTACTGCTGCGCTGCGTGTCGCGGGTTCGATTCCCGCACGGAACAAATATTTGTATGACCTACAAGCAGTTGTTCCGGGTCTGGCTGTTTGTGTATGTGAGTTTAAATGTTTGTAAACGCACCCACGATACAGGAGAAATTCCTAGTGTGGGGCAACGTTTTTTATAGAAAAAAAAAAAAAAAATAATAGTCAAGTCCATGGCCTATTTCTGCTGCCAAACCCAATACAGCCTATTTTTGCTGTCAGTGTAATACAGGCATATGATCACAAATTTGTCTCTAGGGTGGACGATGCCTCTGCTATGGCAGGTGTGCACAGGCGACCCGCCTGCTTGATCGCCACCCATATGACCGCAAAGTGAGGAAGTTTGTGCTGTTCGCTCAGCTCACTTGGGCTACGTACGCACTGACAGGTGGCTTGTTAAAGCGCCTAACACTGTCCACTAGGTTGACCTTTTTTTGACAGCTGCCTTAGAACGTAACTATTCCAGATTGCGTAAAAGTTAACTTTAAAATGTGTAATAAAATAAATATACAAACTGCCTTATCTTATTGAATTATCTTATTTATGACTTCTTAGAGACATTATAATACCGTACGTGTATCAGTTTACTAAGAAACCCCATATTTATTTGTATACATTACAATACAATTGATATGACAAAGCACAAGGAAGTGGTGAAGGGTGGGCGTTTTTGGAGGACTGTCTTTTGTAATTTTGACATTCGAAAAGTGCTGATTCTCAGACTAATTTGAATAAATGACTTTTGATTTTGAAACCAGTGCATACTTTATTTTTACGCCGATTTCCGCTACAAAACCTGCAAAATTGAAATTAAAGTAATCAAAGCGGCATATTTATATTGTTTTGTATTTAATAATAATAAACACAGGCATTGAAACCGCACCATTTTTTATTCGACAGCTAATAAAAATCGATAATTGATACTAAATGTAAGAAGCTGTAATGTGAGCCGTGAGCTGGAAGAGATTTCTTATGAAATAAGCATCACCTCTGTACCTATTTTTTCTGTTCTGTTTTTCATTGTCTGTTTATATATGTATGTACATAAATGGTAAAATACACAAATAAATAAACGCAAATTAAAGTGTAATTATCGAAATGTGTGCTGTACGTTGCTGCAATTACTAGCTCCATCTGTCAAAAATCGGTTGACCTAGTGGACATAGTGTAGAGCCTAGCGGGTCACCTTGCGATTAGCGAAGTGAAACGAACGCTGTATTTTCGCAACCGGCCGCATGCGAATTTGGCGCCTTTGCTAGTAGCCTAACGTGTATCGTAAGATGTTAAGGCACTAGGCGCTAAACAAGCCACCTGTCTGTGCGTACGTAGCGCTAAAGTCAGCTCTCATTAAGCAATAAAATGCTCAAACAGTTTTCATTGATGATGAACCAAATTTCAACAGAAATAGATTTGAAAAAAATAGTTTGCAAGAGACGACGCATGCGGTCTCTCTTGTACTTGTATTCTCAGTGTGCTTCACTACAAAGAACATTCTCGAGCATTTTGCTGCTCAATGTGTGCTAAGCAAACCGTAATATGTAGAAAAAAAAACTAATACTTTTTCTTTCACAGAATGCTGCTAACTGAGTGCGGGCCGACCTGTAGAGCGGGCGATAGGTGCAACAACCGCGCGTTTGAGAAGCGACTGTACCCCAAACTGGTGCCTTACAGAACACCGAGCAGAGGGTGGGGGCTTAAAACACTAGAGGATGTTAAAGCAGGTAGGAACAACTCTCAAGGGCTTTGGTGAACTGGGTAACTCGCACAATGGGATAATTTGGTTCTTAGTATACAAATCGATCATCATCTATCTGGCTCTTTATAAAACATTTAGTTACATGTTACACGTGTGCACAATAACTTTTTTCCCTAGGCGTCATGGTAGGTATACAGAGGGGTAATTCTCGTAATTTTAAGAACGTTAACAGTCTGATCTCAGTCTCAATCTGTTAAAAATACCTCAAATTTCCCTACATTTTGACAAGTTTTTGACATTTGTTTGTCGCCGAGATGAGACTGCGAATAGATTTTGAACGTTTTAAATTACGAGAATTGGCCTTCAGGTTGGCAGGAACGTCGACACGCACACTTAATTATGAATTCAGCACATTATTTCACATTTTCGTTTATCAAAAAAGAAAACCACTGTTTCATAAAGAAGTGCAATACCTACGCGATTAAAATGTATGGAATACCTATTTTCTTTTTTTGTATAACCAAGGTACAAGTAAAATTAAAATAACCCCTGTCTATCTATTAACAGGACAATTCGTGATAGAGTACGTGGGCGAGTTAATAGACGAAGAAGAGTTCCGTCGTCGAATGCGAAGGAAGCACGAGATTAGAGATGAGAACTTTTACTTCTTGACGCTGGACAAGGAGAGGATGATCGATGCTGGACCTAAAGGGAATCTTGCTAGGTGAGTGATTATAGAAGAACGGGTTAATATCCTCCTGGTGGTACGAGGGCTAAAACACGGTGACTCGATTATAGTGGACTGTATTACATATAAACTCAACAAGAAGAAAACAAAGGTAAACAATACGACTCGAATCGTTAAGAAAGGAGTATGCAACCGCTCAGTAGCGTGCGCGGTGACGCCGTGCTGTGCCGGCCGATGCGCACGCGCACTGCGAGCCCCCCCCCCCCCCCCCGGCGGGGCGGCGAGATATTCTCGACAGTGATCTACAAGATGAGTCGAGAGGTTCTTGCACATAGTAAGACATGATTCCACATTGACAGGGATGAGACCTGTGTCTGCGCACACACTTGTGCACTATAATATCTCCCGCGCCGAAGGCTAGTCTCCGTCGAGATTGGCCGCCGTGGCCGAAATACGGTCTGGAGGACTTTTATTTTTTTTTATTTAAGACATGATTATATTATGTTTATACTCCCAATTTTCTGTATGTGTAAAATGACAAATTGAAATAGTAAGAAGGAACGAGTTTAAAGAATTAATTTCTAGGGGTACCCATACCCTTAGAAAGTTCTCGTTTCTTCACGCTAATAACAAACAGAGGGGCAATTCTCGTAATTTTAAGAACGTTCACAGTCCAATCTCAGTCTCAATCTGTCAAAAATGCTTTTAATTTCCCTACATTTTTGACAAGGTTTTGACATTGATTGTCGCTGAGATGAGATGCGACTAGATTTTGAACGTTTTGAATTACGGGAATTGGCCTGCTGATGTCACGTAGGCGTATGAGTGACGAGCGCGGTGAATTAGTAGTCCAGCGTAATAAGTTGTTGCAGAAAGAAAGAGTTCTGACTCATTAGATTACTGCCCTGTTAGTGTTGTGGTCGCAAGCGCAACTGCTGAGCGTGGGGTCCTCGGTTCGATTCCCGGGTCGGGCAAAGTGTAATTGTAATGTAACATAGTTTTTTTTTTTTTTTTTTACTAACACTTATTATGGACCAATGTCTGAAATAAAAAGATTTTATTTTTATTTATTTATTTAAAGTGTTATTGGGAGTAACCGATTTGAAAAACAAATAGTTCTCAATTGTATTTTTTTCCGTGCGGTATTGTCTAAACGTTTTGAATTGCATAATCAGCCTATAAATGTTCCCTCAGCTGGGACACAGGCCTCTTCTCCTCGAGAGGGAATGCGCTGTAAGCCTTTATCAAATTGAGTAACAATTAAATGTATGTATTATTTCAGGTTCATGAACCACTGTTGTGAGCCGAACTGCGAGACACAAAAATGGACAGTGCTAGGTGACGTTCGAGTAGGACTGTTTGCCTTGTACGATATACCAGCAGTAAGTCTACTTATACTATACTTTACACGCTATAATATTCCCACTGCAGGGGCGGAGTCCTCCTGTGTGTGAGAGTTTCAGGCACCACACCAACAAAGTGTCGCCTAGGTGTGACCCAGGTTGGTAGAAAACCGTATGCTGCTCTATTGGTAAAAAAAAAACCGGCCAAGTGCGAGTCGGACTCGCGCACCGACGGTTCCGTACAATTTAAAATATTTTTATTATATGATGTAACTAAAAATTTACGGTTTTCGCAATTTTTCCTTTATCTGTGCTATAAGACGTTGCTTCGTACCAAATTTCAAGATTCTGAGTTCACGGGAAGCAACCTGTAGGTTTTGATTCCCTTGCGAGTGTCGAAAATTTGCGGAAATTTGCGGCATAAACAATATAGGTTTGCTTTTTTCACAGCTCCAAGGGTCAGTAGACTTGAGTATTTGATATAAATTCCAGCGTGATACCTCCACGCGTTAGAGGGGTTGTTTTGATAATTTTAATGATTATAAATCTGTAAATACATACTTTTTACGCTCCCGAATCGTATTTTGTTCAACAATAACATGCAAAAAACTTAAGAAAAAATGAATTTCCCAGGTTACCCTGGCACTTCCCCCTTAACAAAAAAAAAACTTGTAGAATTAACAAATGCAGTAAACATGAAACTAAAGTGTTATTTCTATGTTACAGAACAGTGAAGTGACATTCAACTACAACTTGGAGTGCGCCGGCATTGAAAAAAAACGCTGCATGTGTGGAGCCAAGCGGTGCTCCGGATATATTGGCGCTAAACCTAAACAGGTATGTAAAACATTATCTTTAGTAGGTACAGTCACCAAAGGAGACAAGTAACCAGGGTCGTCGTATACAGTTGAAGTTTAGTAAGAAACCGACGGATGTTTCCTAATACAATTTAATTGAATTAATAGAAAACAAACAGTTAATTTAGCACATTCAATTTCATTCGTAAATATCCATTGGTTTCTTGTTAAACTTCAACTATATCCGACGACCCTGGGGGTCTTCTCCGAAGTAGTATCGGCCGAATGTTCGGCCGTTTCCTGCTACGAAGTTACTATTTGGTTCGGTCGGTTCCGATCCTACACTCCTACACTCTTTCGAATATTGACTTTGGTCTCGACCCAACTGTGCCGATCCGAGCTTCTATCTACATTCTTTGTAGTAGTAGCATAATTTACATACTTCTCTGTCCGTCGCTGTAGTCATCAAAATGCTGTTGTTATTTTATATAAATTACGTCACCTGCTAATAAAAAAAAGAAGTGTCCTGAAATTCAACCCAACTTCATGGCCCGAGCTTCATTTTTCATAAGTTTTTCGTGAATCTAACGCAAACCTTCCTTCAACTTTCCAGGACGAATCTCAATCAAAAAAACCAAAAATACCAGGGAAACGGACATACAAGAAAAGAAAAACAACTGAAGAATCGCCGTCGACGAAAAACAAGCCGAAACGCCCCATAGGCCGACCACCGAAGCCGAGAGAACTGACCGACATTGAAAAAGACGTATTAATAATCCGGAATGCGACGAGCGGCATTTCAAGTGACGAGTCTTCCCGAAGCATGAGCTCGGAATACGAAAGAAATCCTAAAGCGTTGAAGAGAAAACGAGTTAGTTTTTCTACTGAAGAAGTTACAACGCACGAAGGTTCTGAGTCACCAAGCGTCAAAAAACCTAAGCTGGATGAAAATGCTGATGTTGGTGATTGAGTAAATACGTAGGTATAGTCGTTGCAAATTACGAGCGCGCTTTGTGACTTTTATGCCTTAGACATTAAGGTTCAGAATTGCGCGTTCATGAAATGCAACAACTATACAGGGTGGCAAGGACATGGACGCGCAACCTGCTACCGTGGATTCAGTTAATGAATCTGGCTTCTTCTTTTTTTTTTCGTCGGTTATTAAACAAATAATCAGCTGTTACATACAAAATTGCAATAAAAAAATAAAATCTTTTATTCTCATTCATCGTAGGCCCGCGTGTTTGTATTACAAGTAACTTAAAAACTATGTTAGTAGTAGGTAACAAATTAGGCACACAAATACATTATTAAAAAAAAATTGGTCAAAATGTATGGAACAGCAATTTTTTTTTGTCACACAGTTTGCGCGTCGATGAGGATGTCACCCTGTATGTTGGTATGTGTTGGTGCGAATTGCGTGTTGAACTTTTAAAGGATGTTATAAGATAATTGGAATTAAAATATAAAAATGATAAATGTAACAACTTAGTGTAAGGAGTAATAAGTTTGTTGGCCTGTAACGCACATTTCTATTCTGTTTTCATGATAATAGTTTTAACAGAACTATTGTGTAAAAATGTACTCTGAAGGCTAATTCTCGTAATTTAAAACGTACAAAATCTAGTCGCAGTCTCATCTCGGCGACAAACAAATGTCAAAAACCTGTCAAAATGTAGGCGAATTAGAGGTATTTTTGACAGATTGAGACTGAGATCAGACTGTGAACGTTCTTAAAATTACGAGAATTGCCCCTCTGATATCAATGAACTATTTTGTCAGGGATAATAATTGAGCTAGTTCACTGCCAAGTTAAATTGTCTGTACATAATATTAAAATCAGAACTTTAATTCTTTGACAAAATCAAAATGAATTAATTTAAATTAGGCTGAAATCAGCACTTTTCAAACGTCAAATTTACTTAAGACAGTCCCCCAAAACGCCCGTCACCTTCACCACTTCCTAGTGCTTTCTCTGGGAAGAAGTGGCGCAACAAACTCCCCGGCAACAAACGACGGTTGTATAGTATACCATCTAATTCAACAGATTACAACTCTCTTTCTCTCCTACTTTGCTGTGCCCGGCAGGGTCCACAATTATCATGTCTTTTTGTTAAATCTACCATCTACATTGCGGACATCTGTCAGTGCTATTATCTAGCTAATAAAGATCAAATTCGCAAAACACGTATTCGTTTGTACAAAACTGACAGGTGTCAAGAAACGCATTCTCTCGACGGCCGGACTGGTAAGTTCACAGTGTGGAATGCAAATAAACATGGAGTATTGAGCATAAAATGGCTGTAACACGGAAAATTGAAGTAATGTGTCAATTTGCTCAAAATTTCCTTGATTGTATAATAAAATTAAAATCATGTAAACTACCGTTGTTGATATAAATTTATCATCGGCCATGGGTAGTGTAGTGTCTATTCTGTTAAAATCTCTCCGTGAAAACGTAGGTGAATTGAGCTATTTTCCACCTGATGCTGATCTAAGATTCTTAGAGAACAGACCAGCGGGATAATTGCGTAATAAACTGTCAGTAGCAATGATTTCCATTTTGACAGTTCAACAACGTTCGTTGCGTTGTGGACGTTGTTGAGCCGACAGATTTTTCGAACAAATGAAGCAATGGATTTGCAATATCCTTCAAAATTATTCAGATTGAGATTGATAGTGTGTACGCAATCAGGGTGCCGCTGATTGGTCCAAATTATCTTATACAAGTTCATAAGTTTCATCCTCCAACCATATCAACATTACAACAAAAAAAAAAATCAAAGATTGTATTATTGTAAATATTTAGTTATTACAACATAAGTCAGAAAATAGTCTGATGCAAATGCAAACAACGCATTTATTCATAGGGAAATAAAGTTCATAATACTATAACAATGTTCATCGACTTAGGAGGAATTATGTTGTGGAAATGCCAAATTTTTCAGGCTAGGATTAGACTAAAACGTGTTTCTTTGTGAAAAAAGTGATTCTGTGATGAGAGTAGGATTTTTCTAAGTAATTTGTAATATGTGTAGTTTAAAATAATTATATATTGTTACCCGAAGACGTAGACACTGGGGGTTTGGCGAGACAGAATAATTAAGTTAAATAAAATATTAAAATTTATTTCCGTTTTTTTTGACTACCATATCTCCTCATCCGACTCGTTTTAAATCAAAAAATATTTGGAAGATGAACGAGGGGCCGAAGCCAACTCTCAGAGGCCCGGTAGACGTTTTTAATGAAATGAAGCACCAACCGAGTAAATAATCTTTATTATGAAAGCTGTGTGGAAATCATACCGACGTCACGCAAAATCCTCCTGCATCGCGCAAGCAGAGTTTACCGAGCAACATGAATAATTATATACAACGTCCCGACATCAATCGTCGGGCAGTGACCCATCAGACACGACATCTGTCTGGTCGGAGGATACTCCCTTTCCAATGGAGGATGAGTGAACTTTACACCCTGTTCCTCATACCTTTACATAGGTACCTATTGACCGACTCGTTGCCAAGTCCCTACAGCAGGTACCTATAAACTCTACATACAACAATTGCCCCGATTCCCTTGTTCACAAACTAAACTAAATTTAAGTTCAGTGCTTCTTTTTCTTTCTATTTCATTAAGAAAAGGACAGAAGATAAATATTAGTTTAGTCCTGTTAAATTAAGATACTCCATAGACAAATTAGACGTGATTAAAAACATGGCTACTAAAAATACCTACGTCAATTTACGCCAGGCGCTGACTAATTTGACAGGACTAAGCTAATATTTATTTTCTGTCCTTTTCTTAATGAAATAGAAAGAAAAAGATGCACTGAACTAAAATTTAGGTTGTCAACAAGGGAATCGGCGCCATTATTAAAATATAAATAAAAAATACACCATTATAAAGATAAAAAATCTTTATTATGAAAGATGTGTGGACATTCTAAGAATTTGTATCATGAAGGTGAGGGTACAGGTGAAATACAAACAGCACACAACTGTGTACAGAATCTTATATCGCCTTTCGTTGACCATCGAGAGAACTTTATATCTTTTCTCGAAAAACACATCTGTGCACCATAGCAGCTGAAACAAAGAAAAAAAATATGAATAAATTGATTTGTAGTAGATCATTTATTAATCCTACTTTAATATTATAAATGTGAAAGTTTGTATGTTTGTTACTCAATCATGCGAAAGACTTTGATGAAATTTGGCATACAGCTTATAACCTAACAACACATCGGATTCTTTATATCCCGGGTACATTTGAAGGTGAAGGCGCTGGCAAAACCTAGTATTATATAAACGTCACGCCTGTGATCCCAAAAGGGTTGGGTAGTGGTGTACCAACCTGCAGTAGATACTACCCGCATTTCGTCATGTTATTAGTTAAGTTTGAAATGGAGTATATACCTACCACAAAGCACTTTATAATACGGGTAATATACCGTTTGTACGGTCACCAAAGGAGATAAGTAACCAGGGCCGTCGGATATAGTTGAAGTATTGTAAGAAACCTATGGATGTTTTCGAATAAAATTTAATTTATTTATTAGAAAACAAACAGTTCATTTATCAAATTAAATTTCATTCGAAAACATCCATCGGTTTCTTAATAAACTTCAACTATATCCGACGACCCTGGTTACTTATCTCCTTTGGCGACTGTACATCGGTAGGTACCTACACGTTTTTCTTGCCGTGACCAACTACGGTTTATTCGCCGTGTGTAGGCACGGTTGTCAGTGTTGTAAGGATCACTATGCAAGTTTTTTGACGACACTACTGCACGGTGCCGTCGCCGTATGCCACAGAACCGTGTCATATACAAGGTCACACGATTTTTCTTCAGCGCGGTTAATACGCAGTACCTACCGTAATCCGTAAAGAAACCGTGCCGTGGCTTGACTCTGTATGGCTCGTGTGTGACGAACTCGATTATGGCTAATTATTAGGACACGTTGTCCTAAGAATCAGTACTCACTCGCAAGGATCGATCTACCATGGGTAAGCAACGCCTGCCGATGTCGGTCTGTGGATGGGTGACCGTTGATTTCATACCGAGACAGCTAAAGGGGCTCTTACGTTACGTTACGGGTGGGCATTGAGAAGCCCGAAAGTCTGACAACCAGTCCTACGCAAAGTCAAAGTCAAATCATTTATTTCAAATAGGTAGACACAGGCACTTTTGAACGTCAAAAATTACATTTTAATAGAATTGATTCTAGTCGCTCCTTTCAAAAGGTAGTTTTCGTATGGAGAAGAATGGGCAAGAAACTCCACCGTTGTTACCTACTCTTGCTTGTAAAATGTTTTCCAATATTTTGCATAAGATTAATTATATCATTAACGCAGGGAGGGTTCTCACCCAGTCTCATGTGGTGTCACATAAGCAGTCGCTCCATGTAAAATAAAGATATTCAGCTGCATACCTACAGTTAGACTAGAAACTGACCGCAACATAGTTGGGAAAAGGCTCGGCAAGCAGGCTTTGTGCGCGTCAGATGTTTGCCTTGGGAAGTGGGAACCATGGTACAGACGCCAGCAAATCAATCTACTACAATCTGTCAAATTTCTTTAATATATTTTCAACTTTATCGCTAAAACTTAAGATTCAAGGTTCATTATTGGGAATTTGACAGTTTTGGGTACCTTGACCTGCTGGCGTCTGTAGGTACTTCGTCGAGGCCAACTGTACCTACTTCCTCTTGGAACTCGGCTTTACAAGGAATAGGCAAAGGGATACTTACAGCGCCAAAGAGAGCACAAAATACGCATCCACTTTTGAGACCAAAACTGAAGTTAAAACTATCAGGATCACTGACGTCTAGAAACCTTTTGATCATCGTGTTATTTTTGATCCTCGTCAGCGAATTTCTTGGAGAGGAAAATAGATACTCTTAAACAGTAAATAAATATCTTTTGATAGCAAATTCTTGTAAAGGTTTGGCCTTTAAAACAGCATTCAGCGAGCATTTCAAAAAATGTAATGACGTTTGAAATTATATCCAGAGAACATTGGAAAGACTTACTCACAGACTATGAAGAGATCGGAAGAGATGGACTTATTTCATGTGTGGTTGAACTGTCTATTCCTAAGATTTTCTTGAAGAGGTTATTATCGTTTTATCTATGACAGGAGGTTAGTTTTTAAGTATTCTGCAAACTGATTGAGGCAGGGAAAATCTATTATATCTTCTTTTACGAGTATCTATTATAAACAAGACAAAGTTTGAACAAAGACGACATTCGCTCAAAATTCGCTACGGTCAGCAAGTACATGATTAAATAAAGCCATTGAGTAAATTGAAATGAATTGCAGTTATTCATACTAGGTACTACTTTAAATATACTAATACTATACTATTACTAGAAATAGTGACAGTAAGCCCGCGTACCTACTTATTTATATAATTTGATTTTCCGAGTTGAAAACTGCGTTTTTTTGGCGCGCTGGGATACACTTAGTTGGATTCATGGATTCATTGGATGGCTCAACACCGAGAGTTGAAAATCCAGTGCGCGATAAAAGTGGTCCGTGCTTACGGGGGCTAAGGGAATATACTTAGTCGTAGGTACCTACATTTCAGTATGTTCCAATCCAAAATCTTTCCAATTTACGTTAACTATCACGATCTCGTCGGGGTTACCAGTATGTGCAAGCAAGTATGAGGAACAGGGTGTAATGTTCACTCATCCTCCATAGAAAAGGGAGGAACCATCGACCAGACGAGTGTTGTGTGTTGTGGGCTACTGCCCGACGATTGATGTCGGGACGTTGTATATAATTATGCTTGTTACGCGGTAAAGTCTGCTTGCGCAATTCAGGTTTTCGCGTGACGTCAGTCTGTCGAAGTCAAGAGCAAGCCCATTCAGCAATAAAAATAAATGCGCGACCTTGAGTTGGTCGTTGGAGGATTCCATCTTGTAGGGGAAGGGGATCTACCCACGCTATAGAAATGAAATTACGACCAGTATTTTTTTTCGAAAATAACGCAAAAATCGCAGTCGCAAAATAGAAATCGAATTATAGGGCGACAGTCACACAGGCCTTAGTAAAAAATAAAATTTCCATATACCGTTTGAAAGGCAAGTTGAATGTCAGATAAATTGTCAAAGAGCCCGTCGTAATGATGCAAAGAGGGATGTAGTAAATTAGTAGGTACCTTTTACATGTTTGGAAGTAGAACCAATGCTGAAAAGGAGATAGTTTTTTTTGTTCGGCGATTAGGCCCACCAAAAATGGTGGCGTCTACTAGTGAAACGCATGTTGATTTGTTCCCTAGGATCTTTAGATTACAGTGGAATACTGAGAAAAACGATCGCAAGCTAAAAAATCACTAAAAAGTTATTGTTTCGTGAGTAGGTTGGCCTCATCGGTATTAAGTATAATGAAAAACTATCTCCTTTATTTTTGTAGGGATGAACAAATATTCAACTCAAAATCTGCCTCGTTCGTCAACTTTTGCTGCATCCGGTTAGACTGGAAGCCGACCCCAACATATTGCGGTAGGTAAAAAAGGTAGGCAGATTGATAGGTTGTGAATTTTTAATTTTCAATTCTCGGATCAATCCTCGATTTTGGAATTGTACCAAATTCATGGCAACAACGTCCCTAGTTAGTAAGTAAGTTTTAAGCGAAATGTGAGGGTTTTATACCTACTCTAAAGTCCTCTATCTACCCCCCTTCAGAAAATACAGGTAAACAATGTAATTTAAGATATCACCTAACTACAGTCAGGGGCTTGTGGGTAAGTAATAACAGCCGCGCGGGTCGATCGATGGGGTTAAGCTGAGCTTGCCGCGGTTGGTCCGTGAATGGTTGACCATCTTTACATACCAAGACTCCTCCGTGTCTTGGAAAGCACGTTAAACCGTTGGTCCCGGCTGTCATTCGTAGATCTTTGACAGTCGCTAGTCGTCAGTAGCCGGAAAGTCTGACGACCGGGTATCGTATTACCCAGTAACTGGGTTAAGGAAAGGAGGTCAGATAGGCAGTCGTTTCATGTAAAATACTGGTACTCATCTGCATCCGGTTAGACTGGAAGCCGACCCCAACATAGTTGGGAGAAGGCTAGGCAGATGATGACAGTCAGGCTTCCTAAATCCTACTTATAAAATGAATGGCGATCCCATTAATTTTCCAATATATTATACATTTCTACCGCATATATTTTTCTTCAATTTTCTGTTATTACCATATCAGTACAGCCATGGTAAAAACATAATATTTACGAGTTTCTAAGGAAGTTGAATTTCGATATCGGCTCAGTACCCAATTTCCGGCGTGCGTCGATGGGATTTGATGAGACGTACCCTACCTACCTCTCTCTATGTACGATATAAAATGTGATTAGGATATCCTATTTATCATCCTGAGACGTTTATTTTTGTACCCACTTTATGTAGTATCTTCTAGGGTCTGTGGAACAATATATGTACTTACGGATCAACCGATCGATTCTGTAAAAATCTCACCGTGAAAAATTTGGTGAAGTGAGCTTAGAGTGAGCTGTCAATAGTGTCAATCCCTAGCATTAGTTGGAATGACAGCTCACTCCACGCTCACTTCACCTAAGTTTTCACGGCGAGTTGGTTACAGAATCGCACTGCTGTCAATAGTGTCAATCCCTAGCATTAGTTGGAATGACAGCTCACTCCACGCTCACTTCACTTACGTTTTCACGGTGAGATGGTTACAGAATCGCACTGCAGGTACTTAATTAGGTTTACAGTAATTACTATCTAGCATAATTAGCTTGAAATGTTCCCACTGCTGGGACACAGACCTCTTCTCTTCGAGAGGCAGTGGATCTACCACGCGGGACCAGTGTGGGTTGGTAGATGTCACATGTCTCCGAATTTTTTGGTTCTACGATATACCGGTTTCCCCACAATATGATTTTTTTTGTACTTGCCGGACATGCCGGTTTCTTCATGATGTTTTCCTTCACCGTTTGTGAGCAGTGAAATTATTTACACAAAGTAAAGCACCTGGCTGAGTTTGAACTCACGACCTAAAACTCGTAATTCTGGGACGTTACCACTGGGCCACCACTGCTCACAATTACAACTTTTATTCAACTTTTATTTGTTTCAAATTGACGTTATTTCAAGTTAAACAAATATTTAAATGGTAATTAAGTTGATTTCAGAGTGACTGTGCCTACTGAAAAAGTTATAAAAATGTTTGAAGTTGTGGCGTAAACTGAACTTTATTGTGTAGGAATTAAAGTTATTTTTCCATAAACTCATATGTGTGTTTACATTTTTGGCGAATATGTCGCATTAATAGATTAAATTATTTATCAGAATGTATCCGAAAGATAATAAAAATTCAACTAATGAACCAAACAGACCGACTGGTTCATTCAATGATAGACCGACCAAAAGTGAGTAGTAAACCCTTGAAGCTACCTAACAATAGAATGATAATAATTATGTAATATTATTATACAACAACCACGGAGGGTGGCTCAGAATCAAGTACTGAATCCATGGTAACAGAGGGGCAATTCTCGTAATTTTAAGAACTTTCTAAGTCTGATCTCAGTCTCAATCTGTCAAAAATACCGCTAATTTCCCTATATTTTGACAGGTTTTTGACATTTGTTTGTCGCCGAGATGAGACTGCGACTAGATTTTGAACGTTTTAAATTACGAGAATTGGCCTTCAGGTGGCGCGTCGATGTCCCTGCCACTCTTTATTTTTATTTTATTTATCTATTTTATTTATCCATTTATTTCAGGCATCAAGGCCCATATAAAACACACACAGTACAATATTAATATAACTTAAAAATACTATAAATACATACAACATTATAATTACACTAAAAACTAACTAAGTCACACGAAGTGTCTGCGTCGTGTTTCGCTGACTGGTGTCATGTAGCCGGCCACGAAACCGGCGGTACACAACACCCTTCTTTAAATCTAGATTACACGTACCGAGTACAGTGGCGAGACAGTGCCAAGACAGATAAAAAATAAGAAGGAATGAAAGAGAGGAGAAGAAGAAAATATTATTATATTATTATGTCGTATCTTATTACATTTTTAAATATTAAAATTAAGTAAAAAAATAACATTTAAAAATATAAAAGTAGTGATCCACCGTTGTAGATTTTTTTTTATGCGTCATGTTTGCCGCAAATAGATGCATTTTCTTTCTTTCTTTCTTAAGAAGAAGAGAGAAGGAAATAAGGGGAAAATAAGGAGGGAAGAAGTGAATAAGTTTATTACTAATATCCAAAATTAAATAATAATAAATAAATAAATCCCTGGACATTTCACACAGCACCATTTGTCCCAAGCTAAGCAACCTAATGCTTGTGTTATGGTAACAAGATGGCTGATAAACTACTTATATACATTTTTTTTAAATACATACATATTATAGATAGAAAAACACCCAGACTCGGAACAAATACATGTAGGTCATACAAATATTTGTTCCGTGCGGGAATCGAACCCGCGACACGCAGCGCAGCAGTCAATCGCTTAACCACTGCGCCAACCGTGCCGTCGAAGATCTCTAGAAGATAATTCTCGCTGAAGTCGCAAGCTGAAGCTAGTATCCTATCTAGGTATCATACAAGATTAGGAAATCCTATTTATTATCCCGAGACGTTTATTTTTACACTTGGCGCTCTTTTGTATAAAAGAGGTATGATACGCAGTTTTATTATTAATGAAAAAACGCTGACTGTGCGTGATTTTAGAGTTATTATGAACCGACGGGGATGGCTTACTTGTGTTATTCGTGTAATACTTTGGCTATTCTTTTATATTTGTTCCAAAGTACATTTGCTCCCGGTTCTACGAATTATTATATACCTATATGTCGCAGCCAGCTGGTTTAATTAACCGTTTAGTTAACCGCCTAGCCTGGCCGTTCAACTAACGGCCTTATTGATATTCAATAAATTATAGTTTAGGTTGGAACTGTAACCAATCACGCGCGAGCCGAATTGGTCGCAGTAACTAAGCCAGGGCACCCCGACCGCTAGGGTAGGGTTAGAACCACCCCGGGTTAGGTTAGAACTGTGATCAGCCGCGTGCGAGCCGAGAGAGCGAAGCGAGGCGAGCAATACTTCCAAAGGCCAGGTGGTTGACTAAACGGTAAATTTAGGCACCGATATACCTACCTATGTATATTTCGCTTGTTATATTTTAAGAGCGTTTACAACGTAGCTAGGTATGGCTCATACAAACTTTCAAGTCCTTGTTTTTCGAAATGCATGAACCCTTTTAATGAAACTTCATACGATATGATACATAGGTCTAAAAAGTTAGTGAAGAACATTTTCGAAATGTCTTATTAAATATTTTAGAATAGAAAAAAAAGAACATTTTCGAAAAATAGTGTTACAGCTAATGTAACTATTTTTCAAAAATGTTCTCAATTAACTTTTTAGACCTATATATCCTGCTTATGCGTATGAAGTTTCATTAAAATCGATTCATGCATTTCGAAAAACAAGGAAAGTTGGTATCAAATGCCGTACGTTGTAAACGCTCTTAAGCCACGTACATCCGATAAATTGTAGTCAATCAATTGATATTAGATGATTTGGGGTTCGATAGCCATGGCATAGGTACACCAGTTTGATGGTAAAAGGCTCGCCATCTATTAGGATATAATAAAAAAGAAAATATAGACAAAGTCGCAATTAGGTAAGTAACAATTTTGCTTAGCATTAAAGTTAGTAGGTACAGTAGAGGACTAGACGAGTCCTCTGAGGTTACGGGAGGAATCAAACAACGGTAGGATTCTATTAAGTTTATTTTGACAGAACGTCTTTACATATTTCTGATTTAATATTTGACACCTTATTTTAAACTAGCTTGAACGTAGCGCGGGTTCCATTCGACATAGCCGGCCTGCACAACATAAGGTTCCTTTCGGCAGACAACCTTAACAGTATCTACGAACACTAGACACAGACACAGTTAAAAATTCAATTCAATTCAGTGTGAAGCTGCATCCACCTACGCAGCATCGGGGAATCCCACCGTTCTGCGAACACACTGGTAACACTGGTGCGGCTGGCTTTTAAGATCAACATAATTGCCAAAACATCCACATACTAATCCATTTTTTTACTTATTAGACAGTTTGAAAATATTTTCACTATTTTCGTGATTATTTGTCTCAAAGACTTCTTCAAACGCCTACAATATATTATATATCATCTCCCTTACCATTTATAGCAGCTACCATACGGTAATGTCGGCCCCAGCTGTATTTTATGAGCGCACATTTGTATGCGACCACGTCATAGCTGCGCGGATGACGTCACGGAGACATGAATCACGTCAGATTTATGAATATGGCGATTTGATTGGTTGTTGCTTGTGTATCAGTTTTCTTCGTCTAAAGGAAAGAAAAATTTGTCGGCTCAACAACGTAAATAACGCAATGAATGTGGTTGAACTGTCAAAATGGAAGCAACTACTTACCCCGCAGGAAAGCATCGATTGTAAAGATAAATTTTAATCACACAAATTCACTAGCCTGTATTATTAAGACAAGTACGCTGGATTAAATATATTATACGAAATAACAGTTGTTTTTGTGCCGATTCAAAGCGCCCCCCTCGACCGTCTCAGGAACTAAAATTGACACATTGTTGCAAATGACAGTTGAGTTGTTTTGGTTCGTCTCCGACGATTTAGGTCTTTGTGGAATAAGACGTGTTTTTGTGTATTTTATGTTTACGACGAGATATTTAGAACATTTTTATCATGAGAGTATGCGCATTTTATAAAACTCGCTATCGAAAATATTAGATCCACAGACGCTCACGTTGCTATCAGCACAAAAATGGCGAAAATCAAATGTCTTTGTTTTGACATCGATAGTATGAAGTCCAGCGTACTTGTTTATAGGTAAGTGATCTTGGTCGAATGCAAATCATTCCTATTTGCGCATAGACACAACCCACATATTCTACAACAATGCTGTAAACCAAATCAATATCGAACATGAATTGTTCATCTTCTACATTTTACATTCATCTGTACGCACGAACATAAAGCTTTCTCCCTATGAAATCGAGTGGAAACGAAGAGAATCGATCATATCGCATGAAATAAACATCCGGCGGGGAACGGGGAGGCGATGAAGCGAATCGATTCAGCAATCGAATGAGTCCCTTGAGGTTTTTGAATGGGATAAGCAATTGACTAGCTAGCTTTCGGAAAAACTATGTGTTTTTGGAACGAAGAGCCTTATTGCACGTACACTCATTTTCCCTTAAGCATTGAGGGCAACTGGAAGCGTTGTTGCCCTTTGACCTTTTACATACACCGTAACTTGTTTTGTTTCGATATGGCAACATTGTACGTACTCTGTACTCTTGCGAATGAGAGGTACATACACCGAAAAATATATTTAACATATTGATCGACACGAAACTGTTGTAACCTCGAAACAAAAGCCAAGGGAACTTCGATCTTCAGAACGATCTGGTCATACATGCACGTCGGTTGCTATTACTACGCACCTGACTTGTTAACAATGAGTAAGAAAATAAAACGCATACTTCAGTTCAAGTTGAGTAGATTTGCTAAGATACCTCATCTTTATTAACAAAACAACACTACACACAATTTTAAGCACGCTTCATCTAAACGTACTAAGGAGTAGCTTAGTAAGTGGTTCATAAGTAGCTCCTTATACTCCAGATAAATATATAATGTATGTGCTTTGTGCTTGTAACTAAGGGTTTGGCTACACCCTCTACTTTAGGTTCATTTTGTGTAAAGTGAAAACGCCCATACTTTGTTGGTATAGTGGAAACGGTGTAGACAAACAAGATGTCTGCTTTGTTTTATTTGAAGAATCCAAAATGGACCTGTCATGCTATCTTGGTACTGGTAGAGAATACCCAAGGCAATATGACTATTTCGGGGAAATATGACGATTTGCAGCAAATATTATTTCGAGAGCTATATTGATATTTTAAATGATGATAATTTTATTAGGAGCAGTGGTGGCCAAGTGGTAACTGCATTCAGACCGTGCGAGATGGGTGTCGATATAAAAAACAAAAAATAAATGAATATGCTGGCTTTTTTGTGGGGTTATCGAGCGCAGTTAGTATAGTCACTTCAAGCATCAGTTTAAAAAACAGTTTTTTTATGTATACTTTACAGAAGTGTCGATATCGAAACACGAAAAATTAAAGAAAACAGATTTTCCCAACTCATACTTAAAGTAACAACTCTCCCAGCGGTCGTTAACCCAAAAAAAAAACATCAAATCCTACTTATAATATTCATCATCTGCCGAGCCTTTTCCCAACTATG
This sequence comes from Apamea crenata, assembly GCA_949629185.1. Classification (NCBI taxonomy): domain Eukaryota; kingdom Metazoa; phylum Arthropoda; class Insecta; order Lepidoptera; family Noctuidae; genus Apamea; species Apamea crenata. The sequence continues at coordinate 11,824,887 of OX451375.1, read as the reverse complement.
TTGGGGTCGGCTTCCAGTCTAACCGGATGCAGCTGAATACCAGTATTTTACATGAAGCGACTGCCTATCTGACCTCCACAACCCAGTTAATACGATACCCCTGGCTAAGACTGGTTGTCAGACTTTCGGGCTACTGACGACCCGTAACGACTGTCAAAGATCCACGAATGACAGCCGGGACCAACGGCTTAACGTTATAATATTATAAACATGAAAGTTTGTATGTATGGATGGATGGATTTTTGTTACTCATTCACGCAAAAACTACTGAACGGATTTGGATGAAATTTGGCACACAAATGATTTATAACCAGGATTAACATATAGAACTTTTTATCCCGATATTTCCGCGGGATCGAAACTCATGCGGGTAAAACCGCGGGGCGCAGCTATTATTTCATATTTTTATTTAATCGTGTACCCATCTCGTCTGCGGAGTTTCGCTACCTAATTTGGTTTTACCCTGCACAAACGTACACCATTATTTTAGCAGCATAAACATTAGATTCTCCTCTAAACCTCCTCATACATGTAGACCCCGCCTTAGTGCGTAAGTGCCGTAAGAGGTTCAGCGAGGAAACACTAACCGCTTGGGAGGGAAACACTGCCTTTTATCGCGAATACTTAACCTTCCTGCAGCCATAGAGTACGTATAAAGGAGACACCTGAGTTTCATACAATAGCGTTAAGATAAGTACTTTACTACTTAGTCTGGCTATCATCATCATCGTAGTATATTCAAGGTCGACTGCCCCGTAGGTTTCGTGGTCGCAAGTGCGACTGCTGTGCATGAGGTCCTGGGTTCGATTCCCAGTTTGGGCATAGTGTTATGGAGTTTTTCCATTAAGAATTTCTCAGTAGCAGCCCGGAGCTTGGAAGTTGGTGGTGTGATACACCCGTGTCTTGGAAAGCACGTGCAGCCGTTGGTCCTGCGCCTGATCTCTCCCCAGTCGTGTCGGATTGCCGACCCTTCGGACTATGAGAGTAAAGGAACAAAGAGTGCACCTGCGTTTTCTCACACACTTGTTCACTATAATATCTCCTAAACCTGGCTAATCTTCGTTGAGATTGGCCACCGTGACCGAAATCGGTCGGGGGATTTCATTTTTGTTACATCCAAGGTCTTCATATATATGGGTATTTACAAATATTACTTCGTGGGTACCCAGATTCGTGACTATCTATTGTTACTTGTCCTTGTAAATCATTGGTGCGCCTCGCTTAGTAAATTAATTAGTGGAACATCTGGGCATGTGATAATTTTGTTAAAAACTGCTCTTGGGATCTTTTCGTATCGTAGGGGTTTTTAGAGACCCAAACCTAATTGCGTAACACACGTTTTTTTTTTTTTGGTGGGAACTAAAACCCATACGTGTTCCTTCAGTTGCCTGTGCCAGGACATCATAACTATTTATTATTGACATAATCCTATTTCATTAAAGATTAACATTACCTGACATTACCTAATGCATTTTTATTAAAATTGATATTGACATTACTAATTAAACTTTTACCTTTTTATAATACTAGTACATACCTATATAGCTAATTTATTCACTTGATTGGCAAAAGCCTCCTTTAAATGTATATTTGTACGCCAAATGGCAAAACCTAGAGAAACTATAATATGTATAACATTAACTGTAACATCTGTACTGTTGTAACCTATGTTTACAAATAAAGATTGATTGATTGACTATGAGAGTGTAACAGTATCTCAAAATTATATGTTATATGAAGCTGGGTGTCTACATATCTAATCGTTCTACAACTATGCCTAACAAGAATACAAACACAACTTATTCTGTTACGAAGATCGACCCAGATATCACATTCTCTTGTAGAGTATTTTCGGTACTGAGCTTTGTTAAGTTTGACTTCAATTATTTTTCGGGAGGTAAGACATATTGTTGTACTGGAGTGCTTTTTTTTCTTTCTTAATCTTAATGATCTTACTTATTGTTATCTTAGACCACAGACTTATATAAGTCTGTGTCTTAGACAGTGAATGTACATTTAGTTCAAGAATAAACATCTAAACAGAACACATAATACGCTGCTATATTTTAGCACTTATCATTAGATAGAGAGAAAAGGCGCGTTCTATCACCAGACACGATCCCAAACATCTTTTTGTTATGTATATTTATTTTATTTCTTATTTTGATTGTGGTTTTTTATTTATTTCTAAACGTATGCTGCACTGGTTGACGTCATCACGTCAAAGCCGGCTGTCGCTAAAAATCAGAGCCCCAGCGCTAGGGCTCTGACTCTTATAGGGTCTTAGCACTATGCTGTACGCTGGCCGTTTTGCGTAGAAGTGACGCATGTTTTTCCCCAACTTGTTATTTTTTTGTGTGTTTGAATTTAAATTGATAATTATAATGTATTTGTACGCCTAATGGCAAAACATAGAGAACCTATGGAAATATTGTAACATCCCACACACTGTGTAACTATAACTATGTTCACATTCACAAATAAAAATTCTGATTCTAATTCGAATTGAAGCAACAAATGCTTTGCAAGGACTTAACTGTTTAGACGGTGCAACTTTTGTTGTTACTTCAATTTACGTAATTATCATCATCAACTGCCTAGCCTTTTCCCAACTATGTTGGGGTCGGCTTCCAGTCTAACCGGATGCAGCTGAATACCAGTATTCACTTCACAACCCAGTTACAGGGTAATACGATACCCCTTGGTAAGACTGGTTGTCAGACTTTCGGGCTGCTAAAGACCCGTAACGACTGTCAAAGATCCACCATCAGCCGGGACCAACGGCTTAACGTGCTTTCCGAGGCACGGAGGGGTTTTGATATGTGAAGATGGTCTCCCATCCATGGGCCAACCGCAGCAAGCGTTGCTTAGTAGCTTAGTTTAGTAGTTTTTTGTGTGAAATCTATCCATCCATACAAACTTTCGCGTATATATAATAAATATTAGTAGGATTCCTTCACAAAATATTTATACTAATATACCACAGAGTATTTTCTAACTTAGGAACAAGTACAACAAGTCCCTACTTACTTTGTTAACTTAAGCAATACTTGAGTCATTTGGGAATTAAAGAAAAATAGTTATACGGTCTCTTCTTTTATTACGGTTTATCTTTCGTCTTTTATCTTTTCTTGCTGAACCTGGGATATAATAATTAAGATAAATATTGAATTTAGGTAGCCGTCAAATTATACAGGATACATTTTTGACCAGTGCGCAAACTGTGAAAACAGCATTACGATTCTAGAAGCGTAGCGTAAAAATTTTTCGTCAGTTATTAAAAAAAAAAAGTTATTCCATACATTTTGACCGCGTAATTTTTTCAAATTTATTTTCACAATTTGTACAAGAATAGAATAGACGGTGACCCCCAAACTAGGCCATTTTCTGTCTGTATTTTGAGAGTCAGAGTTGCGAAATTTTCAAATCGATTATTAAGACAGGAAAACAAAAACTAAAATTTAACTAAACTGAACTCAATTAAAATAAAATCTTAGAATATACATTGCCATCAGCGTGAGATCAACAGAAACACAGCAGATTTTTTTTGGATGGATGGATGTTTGTTATTCTTTCACGCAAAAACTACTGTACGGATTTAGATGAAATTTGGCACACAGATAGTTACTTTTATCACGATATTCCGACGGGGTCGAAACTTATACGGCTGAAACGGGTTGCTGCTAGTTCCACATAAACCATCAACATCCTACCTTCCAACCCAACCTTTTTGAAAAAGTGAAACTAATAGAGACGGATGATTATTTCGTACATATCCAGTGAGGTACAGTAAGGCTTGTCTCCAGGGAGTGTTCGGTGATAATACGATTATTTGGCTCGGGGTCGCAGTTACCGGCTCGAGGCCTCGCAAGTGAGAGCCACCACCGAGGCACACACCAATTGAATTAGTGGTAAATATATCGCGACTTAGATGTCGCGATCTATTTACTGTTTCAACGGTGTTTGTACTATACGATGTTATTTTTTGGTAGGTAACATGTTCATGTTCATACATCGTTTTTTTTTTTAGCCTTTAAGGCCCCATTTCTGGGCAAGGCGTCTAGGCTACGGACGCTAGTAGATCTACATCGGGTCCATGTAGGGCCCGGAAAAAGCGTCCGTGAAGCTCCTTACTCTGCGATACCTCATTGCGATCACTACTGGCTTGCGCCAGTTCTCTTTAGCCGAGGAGAGCGGGGTGAGGCCCTTGTCCACCGCGACTACATCTCGATGCATCCCCACGTCGGTTCCTAGAAAATATTGACATCGATATATGTAACGGTTATTTCTCTAACTGCAAATGTTAGTTTGTAATCACGATTTTCCAGGTTTTGATTTATTTGCGAATATCAAAATATGTATGTCGCATTAAATGGTCGTGTTTTTTATTGCGTTGACTTAGAATCTTGTGAAAGAAAGAAAGAAAGAAAAAAGTTTATTTGGACACAGTTCGTGAAACACAAAATACAAAAATTAATAAAATAAAAAATAATGTTTCAGACAACAATAGTGTGTGCCTCACGGCTGCGCCAAAAAGGTTCATTTCAGCATTAATGCCAGACAGATGCTGTCTGACGCTGGTTTTCTAATGAACCTATAACTGATAAGTGTTGTGTGTTGTGCTTGTGGCTAAGTGATAACAGCTGCACGGGTCGATCCATCAGGTTAAGCTACGCTTGCCGCGTGGATGGGTGATCATCTTCATATACCAAGAAATATTCTTATATATATATATTCTTCTCCGTGCATCGGAAAGCACGTTAAGCCGTTGGACCCGGCTGTCATTCATGGATCTTTGAAAGTCGTTACGGGTCGTCTCGTCAGTAGCCTGAAAGTCTGACACCAGTCTTACCACGCGGTATCGAATTACCCAGTAACTGGGTTGTGGAGGTCAGATAGGCAGTCGCTCCGTGTAAGGCTAGGCAGATAATGATAATGACTTAGAAAACAAAAATGGTATGAAAACAATGCAAAAAGAATAGCGGTGACTTTTGCTTTCCTACCTACATAAAAAAAAAACACTGCCGAATTTGGGTTAGAATATTATCGGAAAAGGTATTCGAAAAATATCTTGCTCACAATTTTCTCCATCTCGCATACAAAAAATTAATCCATTACAACTTAGAAATGCCAAAATCTCAACTTCCTAACTCAGGCGAGAACTTAATAACTTAACGCGTCGTATTTGACTGCCTCTCACTAAAGTGGGGCAGGTTGGATTTCATCTCTCTAAGTACTAGCTTAGATGAAAACGTGTCTATTCTCCAGAGGGCGCGAGTACTTCAAAAATATATAAACGTGGGAAAAAAACGTGTTAGGTATTACGAGCTTAACGTAGCAAAATATTTATATATTTAATTAGTAGCGCCCCGCGGTTTCACCCGTCTAAGTGTCGATCCTGTGGGAATATCGTGATAAATAGTATTCTATGTGTTATTATGATGTATCAGCTATATTACTGTAAAGTTTCATCAAAATCCGTTCAGTGGTTTTTGCATGAAAGAGTAACAAACATCCATCCATCCATGCATCCATACAAACTTTCACGTTCGTAATATTATAGTAGGAAGGAGAGGATTACTAGCTGCGCCCCGCTGTTTTACCCGCATAAGTTTCGATCCCGTAGGAATATCGGGATGAAAAGTATTATATGTGTTAATCCGGGTTATAAACTATCTGTGTGCCAAATTTCATCCAAATCTGTTTAAGTAGTAGTTTTTGCGTGAAAGCAAGTAACAAACATCCCTCCATCCATCCATACAAACTTTCACGTTTATTTTATTACTAGCTGTTGCCCGCGACTTCGTCTGTTATCTAGAATGAAAAGTAGCCTATGTCCTTTTCCAGGTTATGGTCTACCCATGTGTCAAATTTCATCAAAATCCCTTCAGCCGTTTTAGCGTGAAAGCGTAACAAACACACTTACTTTCACATTTATATTATTAGTTAGGGTGGAAACTGCTATGAAGGAGCAACTTGTCACCAAACTATTATCTTGATGAAATGCTCATATTAATTCCATCAGTGAAATACACCAGAATTAAATGAGGTAAAACAGTGTTATTAACTTCGTTGAAACTCGAGTCTAATAGCCTTTGCGAACAACTTCAAAACAGTTGAGCATCGTCAGAAGTTGAGACGTCGGCAAGGCTACTCTTTGATTTTGGAGATATCTATTGTCCGTGCGCGGTAATCACTTTCTATGAGAATATATTACTTGGCATTTTTGTCATACCTACATGGCTAAGAAATGAAATTGTTTTTTCTATAAATTTACATCGAATCAGCGCCCCAATTGCGTATCAACCTCAATCTGAATCATTTTGAAGGATATTGCTAATCCATTGCTTCATTATTTTGAAAAAATGTGTCTGCTTAACAATGTAAATAATGCAACGGATGTTGTTGAACTGTCAAAATGGATGCCACTGCAACTTATTATAGTGTTGCGCAACTACCCCGCAGATATCGGAACCACTTTTACACGTCATAAAATATTATAAAAAAAAACTGGTCAAGTGCGAGTTGGACTCGCGCACCGAGGGTTCCGTACAATTTAAAATTATTAAAAATATTTTTATTATATGATGTAACTAAAAATTTACGGTTTTCGCAATGTTTCCTTTATTTGTGCTATAAGACGTTGCTTCGTACCAAATTTCAAGATTCTGAGTTCACGGGAAGTACCCTGTAGGTTTTGATTCCCTTGCGAGTGTTGAAAATTTGCGGCATAAACGGCTGTATCTTTTGATTGCGTTGGCTTAGAAGTTTGATTTTTTCACAGCTCCAAGGGTCAGTAGACTTAAATGTTTGATATAAAGACGAGGTCGGCGTTTCATCTGACTACTCTTAGAAAAAAATCCGAGACAAACTCAGAGGTCACAGTCTATTTTAAAGTCCAGACATAATCTTGGTCAGATCAAAGGTTCTTATTAAGTTAGCGTTAAGCAATCTCAATTGTGTCAAGTCAGAACTAAGGTATTGTGACGGCACTGGCACGCAGAACATGATATTGAAGTTCTGATCAGACTAAGGTGAACTCGCGCGTGATGCGGAACGTGACTCTTTGCGTCGATTGTATTAATAACTAGCTGACCCGGCGAATGTCGTACCACCAATTTTTTTTTTACTAACCTTGTCCTGACACTAACAAACACAAAAAAAGAGTTATCCAATTTGGTGCAGTCGATCGGAAGTTATGCTCGTACATGCATTTCGGTGATTCATTTTTATTTATATAGAAGACTAGCTGCGCCCCTCGGTTTTACCCGCATAAGTTTCGATCCTGTGGGAATATCGGGATAAAAAGTTTTGTGTGTTAATCCTGGTTATAAACTATCTGTGTGCCAAATTTCATCCAAATCCGTTCCGTAGTTTTTGCGTGAAAGAGTAACAAACATTCATCCATCCACCCGTACAAACTTTCTCGTTTATAATATTAAGTAGGATAGGATTTATGTTAAAACAAGAAATTTAACGCGAACAAAGTCGCGGGCAGAAGCCGTTATCATAAACCCAAGGCCAGCTACAATGAAATATTGAAAAAAAAATACAGCACAAATTCGACTGAAAAATTGGTGATTTCGGTTTGTTTATTGCACATTGTGTTATTCTGCTTTACATTTATTCCCCAAGCAACATTTTCATAAACTCACAGCTAGAAAGAGGTTGTCTATTCTTTGCGGAAAAAAAAAACAATACCGCAACGTAAAATTATGCTTTAAAAATACAGCCACGGAAAAAACCTATATTGTCTGGCAGCTGTGTCCTGTCTCAATATAGAGGGTATTTTATTTATACCACGAATCGAATGGAAAGAAAAAAGTAAATTAAAAATAAACAGAACGGTCATGAATGGGAAAATAAACGGGTAAGTGCGAGTATTTACGTATGGCAGTGGGTTCCGGATTTTTTTTACGAGCCTGTGACAAAATTTATGGTACACAGCTTGATTTATGATGTTCTTAACCGTAACTGCGATAATGCCATGTAATAGATAGAGATAACAAGACAGACGGATAGACAAAGATGGTCGGAGTAATAGAATCCCGGTATTATGTCAGATTAAGACCCACAGCTACGAGCGATGCGACTTGCGTCAAGCGTCATCGTCTGTCACTCCGTAAGTGTTCATACCTCCGTGGTTCATACACACGAGTGACACTCGTCGACTACAAAGGTAACCGCAGCCGCCGACACGCGTTGACGCGTGTATTTGAGTACGATGCTAAAATACACTAGCGGCATGTTGTCGACGACTGCAGTCGCCTCTGTCGTCGACGTGTGTCGCTCGTGTGTATGCACACTGAGTCGCGTCACGGTGACGCGTGGTACGCTCAAACCACTTATTTTATTTGTTTTCTCCGAAGTTGTCGTCACAAGAGGGTTAGTTATAGGTCCCGTTGGTACAGTTTGCCTAAGGAACCTTAATAACCGTTTCGTTTGAATAAATACAGGTCTAATTTGCTTCAGGAATGGTCCAATTGATGAAGGGATTTTTATTCGATTCAATATGTCAACAGATTTTTTAAATCAAATTAGTATTTGGAAAAGGTGGGATAGGATATACCAATGTGATGTGACCTTTACAGTTAATATTTATTTCTGAAAATGAAAAGGCTTATTGTTCCTAGGAGAGCTGTGAACATTGTGTATGTATGTCGAGGTTGGTCTGTGGCAGTGGCGTGCGTTTCATAAAGACAGAAAGACACTGCCTACCCTACCTAACTCAGTATAATCTTGTTCTGATATCTATTAATATTTTATCTACGAGTACGACGAGTAACTACTTACTAACAATAAACAAAAAAATCATAAACAGTCGCTCCAAGCAAGCTCGTTCAGTATTGTGGCATTGCGCGGCACTAGCGCCGCTACCTACGCAGGGTACCCAGTGCCTCGGGAAAGACACAAACTATTCGGGTCTAAATGTTTATATGTGTGCTCTCGTGGTCATGCGGATTGTAATGGGTGTGCGTTCCTACAAATACGTGGCACACAATGTCACAATAACGCACACAACCGTACAGAATAGACAGTGTCTTTTTTACAACACGACAAATTACGAAATTATCCGATGTTTTCCGAACCGAAATTAGCTATACAACTACATATTTTAAAAAGTAGCATTGTTTCATTTATATAGGTGCCGATTCTCTTGTACACCGAACTAAACTAAACTATAACTAAAATTTCTAATTTTTGGTTAAGAGAATCATAAAAGCTATTCTGCAAACAAGATTGTCTAAATTTAAAAACAATTTTGACATAACTATAATCGAGTTTGACAATCGCTAAGTTAAGTAAACCATAGACCAAGATTTGTTGGAAATTAAAATAAAAAGTGAATGAAAGTGAACGAAATGATCTGAGGTGCAAAAAAATCCTGAGTAAAATTAAATAATCTTTAATTTTTTATCAATAATTATTTAAATGAAATATAAGGAGCATAATGACGGCGTAAAACTATATTGTTGTATACATTCTAATAAATTAAAATGCAATAACCTGTAATTGTTTTTTATTATCTGTGGCCACTGTGATGCTGCTAGGGTTGTACACCGATAACGATTTAGAACTTCGGCGGAATTTTTGTCGGTTTTCAATAAGCAAAAAAACCTTAGATTTTATTAAAATCGACAAACTACAGCATTTCAAAAAATAATTCAGGTAGCATGATTATCTTGCTGTTTATTTCAGTGTTATAAAGCTTATATAAGAATAAAAATGTGATCTCGAGAAAAAAAAGTCCGGTTTTTCGTACACTAAGTTTAAAATCTCCGGTATTCTCGTCACCGTAGGAAAGCCCTATCAACGACATCTTGATCTTGAACTTGAACTGTTTGTTTTGTTGATTTCAACTGTCACCAGTGTTATTAATTTATTATTTATTGCTTAGTGCCTTATTGTTATTTGCCTTTTAAAATGCTGTCGTCCAGAAAACGAGCAACGAAAAGGCAGCAGGAGCTTCTCGTAGAGCGGCTCCACAATAATCCGCTAATGGCCCGAGGTAAGAAATACAACTGAAGTCTGAACTTATCAATTTACGTAGGTAACAAGTGAATAAAATATATGAAAATTTGAGAGCATCAATATTAATTATCAGTTTATTGTTGTGTGTGTTAATTATCCTATTAATAGGTATAAATTCAGGTCTACTACTAGCGTCTTATTTTTTTTTAGAAAATCAAGCTGATGCCGAAGTAGTAGAATTTTAGACCAACGTCAGTAGCGAGCTGAACCAACTGGGCTGCAGCAGGACTGTAGAGCAGTGGCAACATGTAAGTGGTTTATGTCAGAAAAAATTACAATTGGATTGCATAATTTGCATTGTGTGTTCATAACTAATTTAATTTCAACAGATTTGGAATGTGTGGGTGGCCAAAATAAAAACTAAGGCGAGAAAAGCTCGAGACTCCATCAGGGCCACAGGTGGAGGACCGGCAGGGGCAGATCTCAATGATATTGAGAATAAAATTCTTGATATCATTGGGTCTGCTTCTGTATATGGTTTTGCCTCTTTGGAAATGGTAATTTATTTTAGTATTCATGGTATTTTTATGGCTGAAGGGCAATTTTTATAAATACATTACTAAAACTGTTAATATTAATCCTTCCAGCACCGATAAATAAGACAATTAGTTATCTATTTTATTAGAGCACTGGTGCTCACGTGATACTCAATGAATTAACCGTTTTTTATTAATTTCAGGGAATACCTCCCTCATCCCCATTGCCCATGTCGCCTGCCCATGAAAGTGTGTCGCCCTCTCTACAGCCTGTACTCGAAGAGCAGCCTGTGGTAACCGACAGCGGGACTCCTGCAGTACCACTGCGGCGCGCAGGCGGTCGAGTTACCCGTCGTCGAAGACTGCCGAGGACTCCCCGTCCGCCAGTGCACCACAATTTGGTACAAGCACTTAATGAGAATAGTCGGTTACTCCGGGAGAGCATTGTCACGGCAGCAGAAATTTTGGCTGCTGCCATTCGCTCTTCCAGCATTCCATTCTTGGTGCAAACTGCCCAAGACGAAACTAATGGGAATGAAACCTGATGGGTTTCTTCTCCATTATTTTGTCTTGGAGCTTACAACTGCATCAAACCTACTATTCTCATTAAGTTCTTGTTCCAAATCCTCAGCAGCTCGTTAGTGACTTTAGTGCTAACCTATTATTTCATAGTCTTATATTATTTTGTTGATTGTTAATTATTTTTTATATTTTGCTGATTGTTCATTATTTTCTATATTTGTTGATTGTTAATTATTTTTTATATTTTGCTGATTGTTAATTATTTTGTTGATTGTTTATTATTTTGTTTAGGGTTAAGGATAGGCATACTGGAAAAAAAATAAAAAAAATTGTAAAGTAATACGATGTTTAATTTAATTAAAATTGTTTATTAGCGATTGCCGGATTTCCCTTGCTTCGGCAAGAAAATCGGTGCTGGTATCCTCCACAGTCGCACTCTCCTCACTGTCTTCAGTCACATCAATATCTTCTTCATCTGCAAAAATACACTTACTTTAGATTTCTTATTTTGCAAAAACAAGGAGAATTACATAATAATATTAATTAATATAATATTAAAGCAAACTAAGTACACTTACCATCAAATGTTTCCAAAAACATATTATACAGTGTGCAACATGCCAGAATAATTTTAGCTGCCTTTTCTGGCTGGTAGTGCAGACAGCGATGCCTGTGTAGGCACCTAAATTTATTCTTCAGGCGTCCATTGCACATTTCCACCACATTTCTTGCCCTTGTGTGGCACTCATTGTAGGCAGCCTCTGCTGCCGTTGCCGGGACCATAATGGGAGTCATGAGCCATGGCTGTAGTGGGTATCCCTTATCCCCTACAATAAATAAAACTTTATAATGTACTTAGCTAATAGATATACCTAGTAGGTATAAAAGTTTATTAGTTACCTACCTAGAAGCCACTGAGATCTTTCCCCACGCACAAAGTCATTTCTCAGGACTCTGTTAATATTTGATGCCCTCCAAATTGCAGCATCATGGGTGGCGCCTGGAAAATTTGGGTTGAGGCCAATAATCTTGCCCCTCGCACTGCATACCTGAAAGTTTTTTTTTTATTTTAGTCAAGGTTTCAAGATAATTAAGAGTGTTAAAAAAATTTGTTTATACTCACAATCTGGCAGTTGATGCTATAATAGCCCTTTCGATTATAAAATAGACTGCCAGGTGCAGAAGGGTGATTGAGTGGAGGTTTTGTTATTGCAACATGGGTCCCATCCACTGCACCTAATGTGTTGGGCATATTATATAGGTCTTGAAAACTGAAACAAGCAAAGTGTTACATGAATAAGAGTGGTGCAGTTCTCAGTTTTGTAAGCTGTAAAAAGGGATGTTTTATTTATCTTAGTTAAACTTATTTATTATTCTCTTTTCAGATTTCTGAAGTTTGACAGAGAAGGGTTTAAAAAAAAGCCAGTCAGTAACCTAGTACCTTTGAAAGTAAGAAATATTAAATTGAACTTACTCAGTCTTAGCCGCTTCCTTTTCCTCACGGGTCATGGGAAATCTCAAGTATTGAGGGGACAATACATTTAAAATTTCCTCTGCTGTTAGAGCTAGGCACCTGCTCACTGATGGCTGGCTGAGCCCAAGTATGTTGTCTTGCCCAACAGCTGTTTGATAACTGCCTTGGGCAAACAGATTGAGTGCAGCTAGAATCTGAATTGGATTATGAGCTCTTAATATCATACTAATTACTTAGTACCTACCTAGGTACTAAGTAATTAGTAAAATAGGTAAGTATAATCTATCATCCTTGAATATAAAAGTGAGATACCACTCTCTAAAATCACAAAATCTTAGGAATTTTAATACTTACAAACTTGTAATATAGCAAGTATTTCCTAAATAATGATATTTATTTACTACACACCCTACGTATAGGGTGGTGTACACATATCTGTTATGAAAGGATACAAAAGAAAGGTAGGTACCTAAAGGAAATAAAACTGTTCTAACCTTTATGTGTTTGGGAAGAAATCCTTCATCCAACCGAGGATTCCTTAACACATCCACCAAATAAAGTGCCCCAGATTTAGGGAGTCTAAAAATTTTTCTAAATTTTTCTTCAGCCATGTTGAATGGGTTGGAATTGTCTCGTAATCTTTCCAATCGAACTCTTTCTTGATGATTTCTAAAAAATAGTTAATTCTTATTTCACAGAATCTGGAAGTCGATCTAACCACTTCTTTTCCAAATCATAATTAGCTTTGTACTACACAAAGCTACATAAATGTTCAGTGCAATGTTCAGTGCAAAAATCCCTATAAGTTTTCACAAATGAATTTCGTGTTGTATTTTAATAACAATAAAATATTAGTTACCTCTCTGCCGAATCGACAACAGCTACAATCACATAAGCTTCCATAATAAATTCACGAACTCTCAAGCATCCAAACGTACAGAACTTGTAGAGAAATGTGTTTTGTAATTTTTAGTTCATGACAACTAATTTTATTCCACACTTTTTTAATCGCGATTAAAAATAGTCTGATTTAGTTTGACAACCAAAATTTTAGGTGAAAAACGTCAAATTCAGAATAGCAAAATTACCATTTTCACTAAATTGAGTAACTAAAATGACATTAGTGCTGTCAAACTAAAATATAGTTAAGTTGTGTCACTTTAGTCTTTTTCAGAATAGAAAACGTCATTTGACAGGAATAAACTAAATTTTAGTGATTTTTAGTCTAGTTTAGAGAAATTTGTGACAACAGAATCGGCACCATTGCATCATAACTTACACTATTTCTTTTTTTGTCGAATTATTTTTTGCACTATCTCCGAGTTTGTGACTTAGTCGCCATATTGTTTGTTTGATTCGTTTTGATTTGTTTTGTGAGCCATATTATTTGGCGACGGTGCTGCTGTGTTATCATCTGAACGGAACGGCGGCGTTCAGACGATGATTCGCCAGCAATGTCCTCTTGCTGAATACGTTTGGTGTTCCACCCATGTCCTTAATTTGATACTTTCCAAGTCGTGCAAACGTATTCATGAAACTAAACGTTTTTTCAGTCGCATAAAAACATTAGCCAATTTCTTTAATAATAGTACTGTTATTGCCTTGTAGTGCGCCAGCAGGGCGGAGAAGTTTTAGGGTTTCAGAGGCGTTGGAAAATTAAATACGATGCTGTCGTTTTGCCGTTAGTTTAATAAGTAAAAGAAAAAAAAACAATTTGAAGGTAACATAGATAATAATTATAGAAAAGAATGTCATAGACAAATCTACACAATATGATTATTGTTGAATTGGATTAGATACGGAAAGTGGTGCCATCTAACCGAGACGACACAAGCTGCGACTGTGATAGTGTCTTCTAGTGTTCAGAGATGGCGCTGCGTTAACATACTGGCCCCCCTTGAGAGCCATAGCTCTCAACCTTGGCTTCCGTTTTCATCTTCTGGCGACGATGATGAGACCGGGAGAGGGCAGATCTTTGAAAACGCTCTCTCGACGACGCCAGTTGCTGTCTTGATACAAGCAACCCTGGCGACCTTGTCTCGTCCCGGGTACGTCAGCAGGATTCGTCCTAACCGCCATTTGAGGGGCGGTAAGTTGTCCTCTTTGATAAGCACCAAGGAACCGGGAGTGAGTGCACCCTGATTCACCTTCCATTTGATACGTCTCTGAAGCTCGGAGATGTAGTCCTTGGCCCAGCGCTTCCAAAAGTGCTGCCTGAGCTGCTCGACACGTAGGTAGCGGGATAAAGCGTGTGAAGGCTTCGTCGTGATGTCTGCGCCTGCAGGAGCCGTCAGAGGCCGGCCGATGAGGAAGTGACCTGGCGTCAGGGGCGCAAGGTCATCAGGATCTACGGACATTGGGTGCATAGAACGGGAGTTCAGGACGGCCTCTATTTGTACTAAAACCGTGTTGAACTCCTCGTAAGTTAAATGAGCCTTCCCTATCACGCGCGTTATATGGTGCTTGCAGGATTTGACTCCAGCTTCCCACAAACCGCCAAAGTGAGGGGCGTAGGGAGGTATAAATTTAAATTCTATTTGATTACTAGAAGTGTAATCAGTAATACTTTGACAGCTGTTTTGTAAAAAATACGAAAATTCCCTAGCTGCACCTACAAAATTTCTACCATGATCAGAGTAAATGAGGGAAGGTTTCCCTCTACGGGAAATAAATCTTTTTAAAGCTAGGATATAACCTTCTGATGACAGTGACGTCACAAGTTCCAAGTGTAATGCTCGTGTTGATAAACAAACGAATAAACATAGGTAGCATTTCTCTAACCTGGAACCTCGGCCCTTTTTGTTCAAAACATACATAGGCCCTGCGTAATCAACGCCACATTTAATAAATGGAAAACCTGACTCGAAACGTTCACTGGGTAGATTACCCATTATAGGTTGTATGGACTTTGCCTTCATTCGACAACATCTGACACACTGATGCACAACCTTCTTAGCTAGATTCCTACCACCTATTATCCACCACATTTGTCTTATATGTGATAACAAAAGCTGTGTGCTGTGTAGCATGTAGCATATCGTGATGGTTATGCCTAAATAAAAGTATAGTGAATGGATGTTTACTACATAACAGAATAGGATGTTTTTGATCGAAAGGTAAGTCTGAATTGCATAACCTGCCCCCCACTCTCATTATACTATTTTCATCTAAAAAAATATTTAATGAACATAGTTTACTAGACGATTTAATTTTATGTTTATTAATTAAGGTACTATATTCACTTGGAAAGGCTTCTAGTTGCGCAATTCTACTTAGAAACATAAGTGACCTATTTAATTCCGCGACTGATAACGTGTCCGTGCTATGCTCCGATTTATTTTTTGCACGTAGATTGTTTACAAATCGAAACACATATGCATAAACGCGTTGTATTTTTATAAATGAAGAATATCGATTGAAATTAATTATATTGATGGGATTATTATTCAGCATACAAACTGTATTCGATTTAAGTTCTGGTAAGTTATCAGAAGGTGGAACATCACATTGTTGATCCCAGTTGGCAACCGCATTCAATAAAAAATCTGGTCCGTGCCACCACAGATTTGAACTATCGAGTTCAGCCAGAGAAGTACCACGTGATAACAAGTCCGCAGGATTAGACTTGCCATCAACATGAAACCAAACTCCTCTACCTGCCATCAGGTCATTTATTTCTATTATTCGGTTTTGGACGAAAACCTTTAAGGAATGCGGTGACATCCTTAGCCAACTTAAGACTATTGTTGAATCAGTCCACATTATGATCTGGTCAAATTTAATGTGCATAGATTTTACTATTTTTGATTGTAATCTAGCACCTATTAGCGCACCGCACAATTCCAAACGTGGAATTGTAACCGGTTTGATTGGAGTGACGCGAGTCTTAGAACATAACAGCCTGACTGTTACGTCATCATTACTATTTACCGAACGTATGAATGCGCATGCACCGTAGGCCGTTTGACTTGCATCAGTAAATACGTGTAATTCAATACGATCTGGGGAATTTCCTATCACGTGACGAGGAATCCGAAGTTTATGTAAATCGATTAATGAATGAACGAATTTATGCCAGCATATCAAAACATCTGGCGGTAATGAGTCATCCCAACCTGTTTTGCATAGCCAGAGTTTCTGTAATAGCGCCTTTGCTACTATTACAATAGGGCTTATCAAACCTAATGGGTCGTAAATTTGAGACACTACTGATAAGATAAAACGTTTAGTTATTTTAGATGCCTCAGATTTAATTTTTGTAGTGAAATGAAGTTGATCACTATAGTTTAACCAACCCAATCCTAACGTTTTATTAGATTGGTTCTCGTCTAACATTAATTCTTTAGAATGTTCACTCTTTATGGAATCTGAAGCCACTTCAGGTGAATTGAAAACCCACTTACGCAGCGGAAAACAACCAGAGTGAAACTCATCAGAAACCTGTTTACAAAGGTGAGATAAATGCGATTTATTGTCGTCGCCCATTAATAAATCGTCGACGTACATATTTTCTAATATTATTCTTGAGATTTCAGGATCATAACAATCTAGTGCCAGCTGACGGACACAACGTATACTTAAGTAGGGCGCGGAGGCCGTTCCATAGGTGACTGTGTTAAGGCGATACACACTGAGGGGATCGAAATTATTCTCACGCCACAAGACTAACTGTAAGTTACGTTGATCTTCATGTATGGAAATCTGCCTAAACATTTTCTCTATATCGGCACATGCAACATATCGATATTGCCTGAATCTCAAAAGAATAACGAACAAATCATTTTGAAGAGGAGGACCTGTCCATTGGATATCATTGAGAGATTTGCCAGAAGACGTTTTTTGGCTCGCATTGAAGACCACCCTTAATTTGGTCGTAGTGCTGTGCTCACGGAAGACTCCATGATGAGGCAGAAAGTAACACGGCGTGGGGTAATCCTCAACACGAGTCATATGTCCAAGTCTCTCGTACTCTCGCATAAAATCAACGTACATGGACCTATAATGCGGTTGACGTTGTAATTTACTTTCCAAGGACATAAATCTACTTTTAGCTATATGGTAGCTATCACCAAGAGTATTTGGCGACTCCGCCGGTATTCTAACCGAGAAACGACCGTTGTCGTCTCGCTTAGTAGTATCATTGAATAATTGTTCACATAAACGATCTTCAGAACAAAGCGATTTTATACCTGGCGAAATTTCTTCGATTTCCCAAAACCTTTTTAACTGATCGTTTACTTCTAATTCTGAAATTTGGCCGAAATTACACTGCACCTGATTTATGCGCAAGCTCTCAGTGTGTACCGGACCTGAAACTATCCATCCTAGCTTCGTATTATTCAAATACGGACCACTAGGTAACCGAATTCTACCTTCAAGTAATAGATCCCAAAAATAGTTTGCACCAATTAAAATATCTATTTGAGAAGGTGTACAAAACAAAGGATCAGCAAGATCGATATTTTCGGGTATATTTAACTTACTAACTAATCTAGAAGCGGGTAGTGTGGAAGTTATTTGCGGTATGGCCAAACAATGCATGCGGATTGTGTGATTATTTTTTAAAGAACGTAATTTTATGTAACAAGTTTCGTTCGTTTTTGTAACTGTTTGACCTATACCACTGATTTTGTAAGTGGACTGTAATGTTTTCGCGCGAATTTTTTTACAAAATGAACTCGATATGAGGCAGTGCTGGCTACCGCTGTCCAGTAAAGCACGAGCTCTGATATACTGTGTATTATCATCTGCAGCGATTTCTACCACGGCGGTTGACAGCAAAACCGGTTCTAAAGTGGTGTGTATTATACTAGAGTGCAAGCTAGCTGAAGAGTTATGATCTGCGGGTTGCGACTGAAGATCAGAGGCAGCATGAGATACGGCAGAAACTGTGTCTCCATTGTTGAAAACCTCATGCAACAACGAGTTGTGTTTTTCATTACACTGCCTACAAGGTCCGAAAAAACAGTCTTTACTTGAATGACCCATCCGCAAACAGTTTAAGCACAGATTTTTACCCTCAACTAGGTTTAGTTTATCTTGCGGGGATAAACTTAAGAACTGACTACAAGCATAAACGGGATGCTTACCCTCACATTTAGCACATACACGCTTAGATCTATTTTTGTTATTATTATTCGAAGACTGATTACTTTGTGTAGACACAAAAGTTTGAACCTTTGATGTCTGTTTTCTATTGTTATCTTGAGATACCTTGCCATTCGAATTATTGGAATGATTTGATTTGACCAAGTCTAAGACTTCAGCTTTTTCCTTTAGAAAGGTAATCAATGTTTCAAATGTTATGGATTCGTTAGTACTTTTAATAAAATTAATCCTGTACTGCTGCCAGTCCTTATCTATAGCCGCATCAAACTTAGACACAATGATATAGATTAGCAAAGTATCCCAATACTCAATGGGTTCCCCTAACATTTTTAAAGCGCGTAGATTTCTTAAAATTGAATCAACCATTTTACGAATATAAGGTGATGATTCTTTTGTAAGGGGTTGTACAGAAAAAATAGATCTAACATGATTATGTACTAGCAAATTTTTATTATCATACCTACCCTCGATCAGATCCCAAGCTATTTTGTAATTACTGGCAGAAAATTCTAGAGATTTTATTACCTGAAGGGCATTACCGGTAAGGGCAGATCTTAAATAATGAAATCTCTGTATATCATCTAGCTCTTCAGAGTTGTGAATCATTGACAAGTATGTATCTCTAAATTCTAGCCAGTTTTCGTAAGATCCATCGAATGAGGGCAACGATATAGTGGGTAATTTAACCAGTAACTTGTTTCTGCAGTTATGAGAATTATCACTACTAGTACAACTAACCTTTTGACTTTCTAACAGACACTCAATAGTAGACATAGCACTGTAATAAGAATTTTCAAACATTTCACGTTCTAACAACTGTTTCTCATATTCCTTTTCATCTACTAATTCCTCAATAGCAAATTGAATAGTAATAAAGTTTTGTAATAAGTTAACTGCCGATCGCTGACGTAGCTTTAATTCGTTTATTTGTTTGGCAGTTAGCTCATCAGAATTTGACAAGGAATCTACACTTTTCACAAACAGCGTCAGACTACCCTTAATAGGACCCCGTTTTCTCACTAATTCCTTAAACGCCTCACTCATATTGACGATTTATGGGAAGAAAGAGTACTCACGGTTATCCTGCAACCACTGTGGTGAATAATGCGCACCACACCCGTTGTTCCTATAAGATATAAGGCGATTTTAGTACAAATAGGACAAAGGGGTATATGGGGTAAGGATTTGTAAAGGTTTACGCCCCTGAGTGAAGCCGCTCCTCCTGGCCGGCCGCTAGTGATCGTCTTCTTGTTCGCACGCCGCTAGTGGTCGTATTTCTCCAGGATATTCTCCAAGCTGTTCGCTGGTGATCGCTTTAGATGTGGCTCGTAGGACCATATGTTATTGCCTTGTAGTGCGCCAGCAGGGCGGAGAAGTTTTAGGGTTTCAGAGGCGTTGGAAAATTAAATACGATGCTGTCGTTTTGCCGTTAGTTTAATAAGTAAAAGAAAAAAAAACAATTTGAAGGTAACATAGATAATAATTATAGAAAAGAATGTCATAGACAAATCTACACAATATGATTATTGTTGAATTGGATTAGATACGGAAAGTGGTGCCATCTAACCGAGACGACACAAGCTGCGACTGTGATAGTGTCTTCTAGTGTTCAGAGATGGCGCTGCGTTAACAAGTACCAAAAGGCAAAACCACTACAATAAAACGGCTGATATGAAAAAACTGCCTCGCGTTGCTGACACTCGATGGACTTACAATTCGCGTACGTACTGTAAATGTCATTTTCAATTCTTCTTCACATTGAATTGATTTATTTGAGGATATGGCTGAACACATAGAGTCCTGGGATAGCGAGACGTTAGATCGAGTTTCCTGTTTATTAGACAATTTAAAAGACTTCGAATTCATCAAAAAAAATTATGAGTTTGAATCTTTTTTAGAATAATTTAGATCTAGGTTTGAATTCATTTTTGAAGGCGTAAAATTTTCTGCCTACCCTGTCTAAAAACTCTGTGCACGCCACTGGTCTGTGGATAGGCCATCATTACATACCGAGACCCCTCACAATACTCCAGAAATGCTGACAAGACCGCATGCTGAAAGAAGCTGCGTGATCGAATCAGAAATGAAGAGATCCGCAGTTTAACCAAGGTAACCGACATAGCCCGAAGAATTGCCCAACTTAAGTGGCAGTGGGCAGGGCACATTGCTCACAGATGCCAATGAACAGATGACCGATGGCGCCAAAAGGTTCTGGAGTGGCGACCGCGTACCGGAAGACGTACGTTGGAAGGCCTCCCACAAGGTGGACCGACGACCTTGTGAAGGCCGCAGGAACCTGTTCGATGCGAGAAGCACCGAACCGGTCGAAGTGGAGGTGCTTGGGGGAGACATCTTTCGGCTGAAATGATGATGCTGACAAGATCGTCTCCCATTTATCTGCGAACACATCACAGTCAGGTTTAGCGTCCAAGAGAGCGTTGAGTGGGAGGGACAGGAGACTCGAGCTAGAGCGACGGTACGACTCCCAAGCACGGCGAACATAACAAGCATGGCGTAAATTATAGCCGTAACAGGAGGGCCTGTTACGGCTATAATTTATCGAAGCAAAAAGATGGGACAGTTCGTCGAACATCAATCTATCAGTCTATCTACTAACACCGTTTCAGAAAGGCCGATCAATTCTCTGTTCAGATAATCTGTTCTCTAAGATGTTAAGACTGAAGCTTGTTGTGATTGGTTGTCGGGGAAACAAAGGGGAGCGTCTGCCTTTATACCCGCTCTTAGCTGCTAATTAATTACGTAGAGAATCTACTTGACACCTATTATAATGAAATATATCTATACCTACTAATAATAAAGTTTAAGAGTTTGTTTGAACGCGCTGAACTGGAACTGTCAGTCGGTTTTCCAAAATTCTTTTTGCATTTGATTCAAACGATTTTTTAATAACAGTGGTCCTCTAACATATCTAACATTTAGAGTCTATAGCTTGTGTTCACCAACTCATGTTAAGAGTTTCCCCACTCGTGGTCTACAATCAGCTCGGTGCCTAAGTATAAGTATGTTACAAGCAGAGTTCGAACTCAATCTGCATAGGAGGCGGGAGTCGCGTGTTTGCAGCTGTTTGGTTGACTCGTGTTAATGTTGAAGTATTCAACCATTGTTTAATGTAATGGATTTTCATTATTATTAGTTCATCATTTCTGTGGTGCATGTTGGGTGCGTGCACGTACAGTCAACAGCAAAAGTAGATGATCAAAATCAGAAATTTAATACTAATGAACGGAGTTTGCGTCAGAACTGTGTGGCGTCGAAGTGATTCAAAAGTATGTCAGACTCAGTGTCATACTTTTGAATCACTTCGACGCCACACAGTTCCGACGCGAACTCCGTTAATTAGTATTGAATTTCTGATTTTGATCATCTACTTTTGCTGTTGACTGTACGTCTAATAGTACGTTTCGAAACGTTTCCATGACATAAAACGTTTATTGAGGATGATATTCTCATAGCATGTGTATTTCGTTTTTTTATATTCCTAGGTAGTATATTCTATTACATTTAAATTAGATTGTATTATTTTTTCTTTAAGTACGCTGTACCTAATAATTGTTTGCTTCACCGGGTGACGTCATTACGTCGGCGCCGGCTGTCCTTTAAAACCGGCGCTGGGGTTCTGTCTTGCATAGGGTCGCAGCATAAAGCTGAGCGATAGCCGTTTTGCGTGGATTGGACGCATGTTTCCCCCTATCCCTTCATATTTTTTTTTGTGTTTTATGTTCCTTTTTGCGTCATGTTTACCGCAAATCAACGC